>JADRCD010200220.1:0-65628 GCA_019843815.1 Montemys delectorum | reverse complement strand
AGTTGCTCAAGTGGCCTAAGGATTCAATGTTGAAATTTTCTCTTGACAAGAGTCAGTACAAAAATTTCTCTGTAAATCACATGAGACAGTGACTTCAAAACAAAGGCTGAGTCCCGATCCTTTTTTCTTCCTTTTGATATTTACTCTAAGGTAAAAGCTTTAAGATACTATATATATTTAGAGTATTGGAGAATTTTGCATGCAGCTTACCACCAATTACCCAGTATCATAAAATCTTCTTCACATATCAGTTATAGTCACTTCTAGAACTGTCTAATAAGGTCATGATAAAACCTATGGCATTGACAATGTCTCAGGGACCATGGCTCTTAATTTATCAGTGATGGAATTGTCATTCCTATAACTTAAATAACAACATGCAAGACAAAATAAAAACAATTTAGTCTTTGAAATTTAAGCTCATTTTAAAAGCAATTTTGAGGAATAGGTATTAATACTCTATCATATTTTATTTAAGAAACTTATAACAAAATGAAAACATGTGGTTTATTACCACAATACCTTATAATGAGGTATTCTGATTTTCCTTCAGGCCTACCAATATACCTTAAAGGTTTCCATGTTCGTGATGGTCTGTAGATCAACTAAGGGCTCAGCCAACACTGTGGCCACAGGACATTTGCAAAAGGTGGGTACATTTAACAGCTCTAGCTGAAATAGCAAAACTATGGTCATTTTTGTGGGAACAGGCTGGTACTATTGAGCTGTTACCCTAATGGAGCATCCTTAGATATGTGTGAGAAGTACCTATGTCCATTCTGACCTCACAGTGAACTCTGGCTATCATTTAGGCTATGCTAATGATATAAAACTCACTGGAAAAACAAACAAAGTCTTGAGAAGGATTGGGGAAGGCCATCACATAGAAAAGTGTTAGAGGTTAAAATTAATTGTGTGTCCATTTTTGTTATGGTAGCCAGATAATTTTATAATTACTGAAAAGAATATGATAGAAAAAATTCTTCTCTCTCTCTCTCTCTCTCTCTCTCTCTCTCTCTCTCTCTCTCTCTCTCTTTTTCAAGACAGACTTTCTCTGTATAGCCCTGGCTGTCCTGGAACTCACTCTCTAGACCAGGCTGGCCTCGGACTCAGAAATCTGCTTGCCTCTGCCTCCCAAGTGCTGGGATTAAAGGTGTGCGCCACCACTGCCTGGTGAAACAACTCTTTATTAGATATAGTTTCGGGTATTGCATCCTGTGAATAGCTTTTAGACTAGGGAGTTATCTTTTAGATAAGACATGCCATAGATTTAAGTATGCTCTATACTAAGTATTAAGTACAGTAGATCAAAAGTTAATAAGGTCATTTGGGGTTAGTTCTTCTAAATGAAAATATTAAGACAAGTAATACATTATCTGTAGCAATCCATAACAAACAAGTTAAATCCATTTATATTAATAACAGCTAACTTGCCTTGCATTTATTTAGTTCATTGTAGCTTCTAGGTTTAAAATCATAGTTCCTCTGAGATCTATGGATGGTCTCAAAACATTAGCTCACTTCACTAAGGCATTTTTCTATTGAAATATGAAAAGCCTCCATTGTCAAAGAGTTGATAGAGGGAACATTATAGTCTATTTATGGATCATCTTCTGGGATTGTCTCCTAATAAGGAAACAATTTTGGAAGCTTGCCTAATGAGAAATATATTAAGAACATAAAATACCTGAGCTACCCTCTATCATCCCTGAAGCGATTAAATCCTAAGTGATTTAGAATAAATTCAAGCATAATGGGAAAATGTGTCAAAAGACAAAAGGCCAGGAGAGCAGGTCTTTGCTTGTCATGCTGTGAATGAATGTTTTCTAGACACTGCTCTAATGCCAAGGTTATCACATACCAAGTCTTCTGAAGAAATCTTTAGTGAAAAGGTAATCCTTCAAAGAAATAAGATATGTATCCCATGTTGTTTCCCCTAGTTCTTCATTGTGCATAGAATTTACAGCAGACATGCTTACTAGTTCTCATAAACCCTGTCCATTGTGTATCGATATAGCTGTTTCCCAAAGTAGAATATCAAAGCAGCAGTTTCTCTACATTTTCAGGTTTATTTTTTTATTTTTATTTTTATATTTTAATTTTATAATGAAAACCTTAAGATGTTGAAGAAAGTAATTAAAGAATTAAGGTGATATTTTATGCTCGTGGAACACAAATATTAACATTCTAAAAATGACGATCCTTTTAAGAGCAATATGCAGGTTCACTACAACCCAAATCAAAATTCTAACATTATTGTCCACAGAAATTGAGAAAAAAAAAAAATCCTAAACTTCTTAAGGAAACACAAAAATCCCAGGATAGCCAAAAACGATCCTGAATAATAGAAGAATTTCTGGCAGTATCGCCATCCCAGACTTCAAACTGTATTACAGAGCAATAGTAATAAAAACAGCATGGTACCGGCATTAAAAGCCGGAATGATATTCAATAGGATAGAATTAAAGATAGGGCCTAAATCCACACATCTTTGGACACCTATATTGATAAAGAAGCAAAAAAAAAAATACACGCTAGAGAGAAGAGCGTTTCAGTAAATGGTGGTAGTCAGACTACATAGCTGCATGTAGAGCCGGACTCCAGTAGTGCGGGCATTAAGACCAACAAGTAACAGATGGGACCACACGAAGCCAAACGAACCTTCTGTAGAATAAGGAAGAAGAGCATCCTTGAAGCGGAGAGGTTGCCTGCAAAAGTGGGAAGAGGAATCTTCATCACTATACATGGGAAGGATCAGTGATATCTAAATACAAAGAACTAAAATAGAAATGGCCACTATAAAAAAAAAAAAAAAAAACCTCTCAGGAGATAGCTATATGCTTGTCCTTCCTTCCGTCTCTGCTCCATAGTTAATCTCTGCCACTCCTTCCGTGGGTGTTTGGTTCCCCCTTTTTAAGACGGAATGAAATGTCCACCTTTTGGTCTTCCTTCTTCTTAAGTTTCTTGTGGTTTGTGGGTCCTTCTTCCTGTATTCCAGACTTCTGGGCTAATAACCACTTATCAGAGAACGCATACCATGTGTGATCTTTTGTGATTGGGTTACCCTCACTCAAGGCTCTGACAATACCTGACTAATACAGAGGTAGAGGCTCACAGCCATTCATTGAACTGAGTACACTGTCCCCAATGAAGGAGTTAGAGAAAGGTTCTATGGAGCTGAAGGGTTTGCAGCCCCTTAGGATGAACAACAATTACTAACTAGTACCCTCAGAGCTCCCAGGGACCCAACCACCAATCAAGGACTATACAGGGTGGGACTGAATGTTCTGGCAGCATGTGTATAGTAGAGGATTGCAAATTCGATCATCAATAGGAGTAAAGGACCTCGGCCTTGTGAAGGTTTTGTGCCCCAGTGTAGGGGAATGCCAGGGCCAATAAGTGGGAGAGGGTGGGGTGACAGGCATTGGGAGGGGGGAGGCCAAAGGGGTTTGTTCATGTTTTTGTTTGTTTGTTTGTTTGTTTGTTTTGGAGGGGAAAATGGGAAAGGGAAAATGTACATGTAAATAAAGAAAATACCTAATTAAAAAAAAAGTTTAAAAAAAAACTCAATTTCAACAACAGGGTACAGAAATAAACAGAGTGCTCAAACATGAAGCAAAAATAGTTGAAAACACTTTTTTTTTTTTTCAGTTTTCTTTTTTTTTAATTTTTTATTTTTATTGGATATTTTATCATTCACATTTCAAATGTTATTCCCTTTCTTGGTTTCCCCTTCTGAAACCCCATCCCCTCCCCCTGCTTCGATGAGGTTGTTCCCCCACCCACTCCTGCCTACCGGCCCTGGCATTCCCCTACACTGGGGCATCAAGCCTTCCCAGGACCAAGCGCCTCTCCTTCCATTGATGTCCCACAAGGTCATCCTCTGCTTCATATGCATTTGGAGCCATGGATCGCTCCATGTGTACTCTTTGCATGATGGTTTAGTCCTTGGGAGCTCTGGGGTGGAGGTCTGATTGGTTTTTATTGTTGTTCTTCCTATGAGTTGCAAACCCCTTCAGCTCCTTCAGTACTTTCTCTTAACTACTCCATTTGGGACCCTGTGCTCACTCTAATTAATGGTTGGCTGCCAGCATCTGCCTCTGTATTTGTTAGGCTCTGGCAGAGCCTCTCAGGAGACAGCTATATCAGGCTCCAGTCAGCAAGCATGTGTTGGCATCCAGTCTGGGGATAGTGTCTGTATATGGGAAGGATTCCCAGGCAGCACAGTCCCTGGATAGACTTTCCTTCAGTCTCTGCTCCACACTTTGTCTCTGTATTTCCTCCCTTCAGTATTTTGTTCCCCCTTTAAGAAATACTGAAGCATCCACACTTTGGTTTTTCTTCGTCTTGATCTTCATGTGGTCTTTGAATTGCATCTTGGGTATTCCACACTTTTGCACTAATATTCACTCATCATTGATTACATACCATGTGTGTTCTTTTTTGATTGGCCTATCTCATTCAGTATGATGTTTTCAAGATCCATCCACTTGCCTGCAAATTTCATGAAGTCATTTTTTTAATAGCTGAATAATACTTCATTGTGTAAATATACTACATTTTCTGCATCCATTCCTCTTTTGAAGGACATCTGGGTTCTTTCCAGCCTTTGGTTATTAAAAATAAGGCTACATAGGGGCAGTGGGCTGGGGGGAAGGAATAGGGGGTTTCTGGTGGGGAGACCTGGAAGGGGGACAACATTTGAAATGCAAATGAAGAAAATATCCAATGAAAGAAAAAAATAAGGCTACAATGAACATAGTGAAATATGTGAACTTGATATATGTTGGACCATCCTGGGGGGCTGTGAGTGCGACAGCCAGGAGGGTAGAGGCTCGAAACTCGAATGCTCAAGTATTCAATCTCGAATCTCGAATCCAGACTGCTATACACTGTCTCTCACACACACATTCGGCTCAAGGTCCCGCCCATCCTTAGTAAAACGCCCACTATGCTAATCTTCTGGGCTAGTAGAGACTTGTCTCTTGCTAATTCTTGACCTGACCTTGCCCTGGGATAAGTCTCCCATTCTGTAAGCTTCAATGCCCTACCCACAATGCCGGAGGCAATTAGTCTGGATAGGTAACATTCTTTACGAAATTCCAAGCCAGGGTTTGGCTAAGATGTTGGAACATCGGTAAAGGTCAGAGAGCAATGTCCAATTTTGACTAGCTATTAGTAAATCATAACTTGGTGGGTACCTAGCACGTGAGTATGAGGACATATCTGGGTTACCTCTGAGTTAGGGAATGCCAAGGAGACAATGCAGGAGCAGGAGACTGGCTTCCATGAAGCTTTTGCCTCAAACTGCTGCCACCCAAAGTGTGCATGGCAATAAACTAGATATTACAAATAGTAATATTTATATTTAGTCTCTACCTTGTTGGTATGTCAGGTAGGGAACTATTGTCTATTATTTCATCCCTTGTCTTATTGTGAAACTCGGTATATATATATATACCCTGAATACTCCATTGGTATGAATCTCTAAATTGCATGGGAAGGAGAAAAATTAAACACTCCAGATTGATACTTACTTCTGTATATAGAAAGATAGCAAGAAAACAGTGGAGAGGAAAGACAACATCTTTAAATTATAAATAGTATCTTGTATTAAGTTTGTCTGGAACTAGATTCTGAGACATTACTATTTATATTTTAAGGGATACTCTCTGCTCAATATCTGGATAGGGAAAGTAGAAGGTATGTCCAATCAGCAGAAGTTATGTAATGCTTTGTTAACAGTAGCTACAAGTAACTTAGCAGACCTGAGCAAGTTGATGCTTCCCTTCAAAGTGTCTAAAACTGTGGCAGGTGTGAAGTCATTGGGAGCTGCTCATGTCCTCATGTTCTACGCAGAAAAGCATCCATCAGTAAATTGAACTTTCACCAGACATGAACATAAACTTGGACTATATATTTCTTTTCACTTGTGACAAAGTCCAAAGAAATATGATAGAGGCAATTTGTCTCCTGACAGCAATGAGAACCTGGATAAATGATTCATTCATACTTGACTGAGTATCTGTGGACTTACCTCAGAGTATAACAAGACAAGGAATGCTTAGTTGAGCAACAGAGACTCTAGTTAGGCACAACTGAGTCATATGCAAGAAATTCAGAGGAATATAAATCTTAGTCACCAAGGACAACAGCCAAACTTTCTTTAAAGGGAATTTTGAAACAGAAATAAAAATGGGATTCTTGCAAGTCAGGCAATCTGCAGCAAAGAAGTCCATATATGAGAAATAAATGGTGAAATATTAAAATACTTTTTGTTCCACTAGACTTTGCAAGTCTTGACAAAAACTCACCTAAAGATGGACCCACCTGAGCAGAAAAATGAATACTACATGTGCAACCTCACATTAAATATAGGAATAGGTTATTATGGACCATTGTTTTGAGATGTCAACAATCCCTAGACGTGATTTGACATCAGCTAAATACAACAGTGGCTTTAGTCTAGTCATAAAATGAACAATTGCTACAAGCTTCACTTTTCTTAGATTTCTTTAAAATTACTTTTTATGTTTATGCTAAGTATACAATAAAAGAAATTTCATTATGTCATTTCTATACATGCATTTAACACATGTTGATCACGATTCTACCTTAATCTATTTTTTGGAATAAATAAAAATGTTTATGCCCACTTAAAAATGTTTATGTTTTAGTAGAACAATTATCAATAAAATTGTATAACATTTAATGACTGGTATGAATTTTGTGTTTATTATCAATCCAGAAGAGATTGTCATGACCAAAAATTAAGTCATTTTCAAAATATTAATTTATCTGTAATAGATACTAACAGTTTATATTCTGTAATTCAAAATGATGTGATTTTTTTCTCAAATAAAAGACCAATAATAGGATCAATATTGTTTATATTTGCATATATTATATAAAATTATTTAAATGTACTACTATTGATTAAGTAACTTAGAAAAAGAATTACCAAATGTATTTTGAATAATAATAAAATCTTCTTAAATATGAAAATCTGACTCATCATAATGTACTCAAATATGACTTAGAGAACATTTTATTATTTACCCAGAGAAAAGGTTATTATTATTCAGTTTTTATGTGACTGGGGATAAACTATTTTCCTAGAAGAAGGTCAATTTAATTTTTAGTTTAAAGAATATTTCTAGTAGTGCCTTGGTATGTTTAATGTAACATTAAATTCTATGTAAATTTTCAATAGCTAATCTTTTAATTAACAATTTGAAGAATTAAAAGACAATTTGTTTTGTAATCTTTCTATGCAATTGATAATATGGGAATTTTTGAAAGACATGACTCAGTACTTTGTTATGTCTATAATATACTTTAATAAGAAATAAATTATTTTTCATACTTCAATAAGGAATACAAGGGATTTCTCTACTGATAACAGATAATTATATCACTTCATAATTCTCCTTGCTCCTGGCTAAGTCTGCCTTCTTTTCTTTCTTTCAGACATTATGCAAAAACGCATCAAGCAATTGTTTAAATTGAAAGATAAGCTGAATTGGATGAAATGTTTATAGTTCATACATCGTGAGAATATAATTCATCAAAATCGGTTCATTTATTTTAAATACTAATTCTAATTCTGTTTCTTTGACATGCAGAGGCCAGCTCTTTAAAAGCTGACATGTGAGTCTATCTAAGTCTGCAAGCAGCACCGTACTTGGAGGAAGAAGGAGGAAGCGTCCTCATTTCCGTGCTTTCTCCATGAATAAAAATAACAATTCTTTTATTAGCTTAAATAACTATAACCTATCTTTTCATTTTTAAAAGTTTTAAATGGTATGCTGAAGGTAATTTCTTGTTTTCAATGTTTTGTGAAGTTACATTGTCTTTTTCATCAGGGTTATTGGGAAGAATACACAGTAAGAATTCACATAATGTTGACAATGAAATTAACCTCTCTGTTCACACATTTCTACACATAGAGTGACGTTAGAAATTAGAAAATTGGTTTTTCAGATGTGATTGGATCAGAGCTTCCACATTTTAGCTTTAATAAGTGCTAAAATGCTCAAGAATTTTCACTAACACAAAACTTCTATATATAATTATATAATAAGAAAGTCGGTTTGTGCAAACCCTTATTTGGTCTTAGTGAGTTTCTTAATTTTAACCAATAGCAAACCACAATGAGAAATGGAGCATGAGGTTAGGAGGGAGGCACGCTGGAATGTCCAGGAACAGTTTGAGGGGACGAGAGTATGTGCTTAACATGCTTTGCGTGTATTCAGCGTACATATATGGAATTTATAAATAATAAAATTTTAAAGGATAACACTAAAATAAAACAGAGTTTAATGTCTGGAGTAAAGATCTAATCATATAAGTAATATTAGCTTAAGAATCAAATCAATTCATTCAGAGGTATAAGATATAATAATTTTCAGAACTCTTCCTTTCAGTCATCCATACTGAGAAAATTGATCAGTTTGATCCCTCATTTTAAAATATAATAAAACTAATGTTCACAAAAGAACTATATCTATATAAACATGTTTGTGGTATTATGACTATTTTTTTCTTCAAAATTTATAGTGATATAGGGCATATATAGTATTGGCATACTATAATTTATTACAAACTAAATAGATGTTTCAGTCTTAAATACAAATTACATAAATTAGTCTTATGGTAAAACATTCTTCATAAATACATGGATTAAGTATAGTGGCTACTCCAAGTTCCCCATCCCCCAATGTTACATATCTCTGTTCAATTTCCTGACCTTCTGTATTTGTCTCCTGTCATCTCCCATACTCAATCCTGCCCTACTTTTCTCTCCTTCTCCTTGCTCCCAGGTTCCTCCTTCTATGTCCTGTCTCATGATTATTTTGTCCCCCCTTCTGAGTAGGACTGAAGCATCTACACTTTGGTCTTCCTTCTTCTTGAGCTTCATATGCTCTGTGAGTTGTATCATGGATGTTCTGAGATGTTGGGAGAAGAATAGAGGGTCAGGAAATAGAAAGGTGGTGTGTAGGAGTAAGGAATGAGGAACTAGGGATAGCCATTAGAAATTTCCAGATGCCAGAGTTGCAAGAGGTTCCTAGAACCCAATGGGACTAACATTAGCCAAAATACCTAACAAAGTGGCAGTCAAACATGAAGAGAACAATATTCAGTGGATAGAAGCAGCCCATGGGTGAGGGATGAGGCCATCCACCCATATCAAAATTTTTAATTCAGAATTGTTCCTGTCTAAAGGAAATGGAGAGACAAAGAGTAGAGGAGAGACTGAAGGAAAGGCCATGCAAAGGCCATCTCAGTTAGGGATCTATCATATCTGCAGATATCAAACCTAGACACTGTTGCTGATGCCAAGAAGTGCTTGCTGACAGGAGCCTAATACAGCTGTCTCTTAAGAGACTCTGCCAGAGCCTGACATACACAGAGGCAGATGCTCACAGCCAAGCATTGGACTGAGCACAGGGACCCCAATGGAAAAATTAGTGGAGGACTGATGGAGATTCCAACCCCAGAGGAAGAACAACAGTATCAATTAACCAGATCTCTTCACAGCTCCCAGGGACTAAACAATCAGCCAAAGAGTATATATAGAGGTTCCCCTAGGTCCAGCTGCATATGTAGCAGAGGATTGCCTTCTCTGGCATCAAAGAGAGGGGGGATGCCCTTAGTCCTCTGGAGACTTGATGCTCTAACATAAGGGAAAGCTAGGATGGTGAGATGGGAGTGAGTGGGTGCATGGAGGAGCACTCTCATAGAAGCAGGGAGAGGGAGTGGGATAGGGGTTTATAGAAAGGAAATTGGGAAGGGGGAACAACACTAGAAATGTAAATAAATAACCAATAAAAAAAGAATACTGAACACTTGAGTAAGTCAGAGTCAAGAACCCTCAGAACATATTCCTATGTTGATAATCTGTTTTCTTTTCTATATGTGCTAGCTTCAGCTTTTATTCGCTCAATCAGAGTTAGAGGAAAAAGTTATTAAAGCAACACAAAATCAAAATGCCTGATGATACTACTTTGTATTTTCATTGGTTTCCAAAAGAATTTCATATACCTTAGCATTTTTCCAGGACAGCACTTTGAAACAGGTTGTTTCCATGTTAAATGTACATTACAAAATGTACATGAAGATCATTTTAACTATATATTGTTGAGACTTTCATATGTTTCTCACAGACACAGCCATGTAGGGATAGCAAAAGGTATAACTTCATAGTACAAACAAGAGTTTTGGAAAGTCTCATAAACATATGTTGGGTTTGTTACATAATGACCAGCTATGTATCTATCTATATTAGAAAGGAGCTGTGCAGGAACTCTGCAGGTTTGAAGAATGTACATTTCTTGCTAGAGGAATAAACACTTAATTTGTAGAGAAACCTTGTACATACTTGTGTTTAACTTCTTAATGCCTGATTTCAAAGATGTCTTTGTTTTCTTTACCCTTTCTTACCAATGCTTCAGAAATCATTGAAGAAAAAAGGTGTAAGGCTTGTAAGAGCCAGAGGGTGTGAATAGTTATAAGAAAACAGTGTTTTCTGAACAAATCAAATCTGTTGCACGTACACACTCACAGTGGTTGTGAAAGTTTGTACAAGACCTGTGCAAGCATAAACCAGACAAAATTCCAGCAGGGAAAGAGGAGGTTACCAAAAGACATACCATAGTCAAGGAGCTATTGGCAAACTGCCTTTAGTGGTAGAGGGAAAAATATTTATCTTAACGACTATGGAAACTTATAAATCACCAACCCCCACCCCACCATTGAAAAGAGGATTTCAGCAGTACAAACAGTACACGATGTATTTTAAGAAAACCAAAAGGACACAAATTTGAGTGGATAGATCTGGGAGAAATCAGGTGTTTGTGAATACTGTATGAAATTTTAAAAACAAAACCTAATCAAACAGGAGGAAACAAATAAGTCTGTTTTTTTTCTTTTATCTAACTTCATTGATTACATTTTCCATATGAAGAAAGTGTACTAAGAATAAGAATCCTCATTAAAGGAAGGAAAACATCACTGCATGTCCAGAAGATGAGCCATGGATTAGCTTCTCAGTCAACAGGATAATAAAAGACAGAAACAAAGAAATAATAATAATAAAAAAATTAAAAAGACAGAAACCATATGCCTCTGCTGTGTTTATTCTATCATTGCTATGAAGTAGATACTTTAATCCATATATGATGATAAGGCTTCTTTCATCACAACGCATGACAGCTGTCACCACAAAGGAATTACCTTTCCTGGAGCAACACATTGAAATTTCTTGTTCTTTAATTCTATCACAGATGAAAGGACCTGGGGACCTGGACTTTCTAAAGAAAAAATAATTATTTTTCTGAATTCAGTTTTGACTTGCACACTCCTTCTCAGACAGCCACTCGTTCACACATAACTTCTTTCCCTATGAAATCCTCACATTTATCACAGGAAAAAGATAGAGTACTGTGATCTTCTATCAGCAAGTTGTACCTTTGCAAAGTTATTTGTATTTATTGTTCCTTCAGGCTGAGGAGTGGCTGTGTTTCCAATAACTTCCATTGCTGTAATGTACTAATTTATACAACTATGTTGCCAGATACAATTCAAATTCTCTGTATCAATTTTTCTAGTAATTGACTTTACTTTAATAAAATAGCCAAAAGTCAACTTAAATGGAGTAAATATTTGCACTACATCACATTTTCAGTTTAAAGTGGATTTGACCCTTTGTATCTGATTCTACGTCAATACAGAGTACCATGTTACCAGCACATTGCCTATGGCTTATTAGTGTTACTATTGCTGTAATGAGACCCCATGATCGGAGCAACTTGTGGAGGAAAGAATTTATTCATTCATTTGGCTTATGCTTCCAGCCACATTACAGTTCATCTAAATAAATAAATAAATAAATAAATAAATAAATAAATAAATAAATAAATAAAGTAAGAACTGGACTCAAACAAGGCAGGAATCTGGGGCCAGGAGTAGATGCAGAGGAATGCTGCATACTGGCTTACTCCTCATGGTTTGCTCAATCTACTTTCTTATAGAACCCAGGACTACCTGTCCATAGGCAGCACCATCCACTATGGGCTGGACTCTCCTCCATCGGTCACTAATTAATAAAATAGCCTGCAGGCTCACCTACAGCCTGAGCTTATGGAAGTATTTTCTCAATTGAGGCTCTATCTTCTCAGATGGGTTTTAGCTCATGTCAGGTTCACATAAAACTAACCAATACACCTATATACCTCAGGGTGTGTGGAAAGTGAAGGTAGGAGAGGACAAAATCCTCCTACCCTCATTAATAAGAAATTCTCTTGGTCTTTGAACCACTTTGTTCTAACTCATAAAAATTCTTTCAGAGATTTCTAGTTGTGTGAGGCTGAAGATCAATCCTTTATCCCCAGAGCTTTGGGAGGATGTTCTAGATGCATAATGTAGCAGGATAGTGGGATTTCTTACTCTCTTGCTAATTGCTTCTCTATGACTGGTAATGTAATTCTATTATTTAATAATTTTCCAGTAATGATACAGAAGAATGAGGTGACGTCATGCAGCTGATTATACCTTCAAACATTTAATGTTACATTATTTTCTTGAATTGATGTGCTGGCTTTGAATTCTACTGTGTCACACTGTGATTTCCTTTGTGAATTACAAGTGAGAAAAATGAATACTGATGTTTATTATGTTGCCACATCAGGCTGTTGGTGTTTTGAAGCATTAGTAAACAAGCAGGTATTAAAAAGATGTTTAATTTATGCTCTACAGAGATTGCCTTGCACATATTAAACATGAGCTCAGGTTCCATCATCTTTGTAGTACTAAAGCCAAAGAGAAGCTGTTCCCATTAAAACGTATCAAGTTGGCTGAATCCAGTATACAAATTCAGCTCCTCTGTGGTCCTCTTTAGAGTAGAAACATGAGGCTTCATATAGTCTACAAACCTAGTGAAGTCACTATTTTGTGTTTCTTTTACCATCCAGGATTACACATCAATATAAGATTCTGGCCTCTAGTCATTGATAGGACTATCCTATATTTACAGAGGAATTTTAATCCAGAAACATGGTCACCCTGGCAAGGAATCACATCCACGGGCCTTGGTCTGTGTGGCTAGAAATCAGACATGCCCTTAGTACACATCTTTAATCTCTCTGGCTGGATTATAGACACCTTCTGAGCACACATCTTTAATCCCAAACAATGACATCTAATTGAAGGCAGAAAAAGTGATGAGTCATGAAAAGATTTGACAGAATGAGTCAGAGATAGAAAATGCTCAACTACCAGGAGAATAGACACTTAAGAGCAGTGCAGGTAGAGAGTTGAGTGGAATTCAGTTGAATGCAGTTGAGTTGAGTTCAGTGTAGTACAGCTTGGAGAGGGGTTTGAGCCTTAACAGCTGAGTTCAACAGCCAGAGTTCAGAAAGATCTAAAAAGTGTGAGATTATTTAGCAGTAAGTCTTAGAGCATGAAGCGTTCTAGGCCTGGGTTAGCAGACAGAGTCTGAAATCTGAAGTCTTCAAGGTCTGGCTTGCAGAAGATTAAATTGTCAGAGGCTAGAAGCTTCCAGGACTAGGCCTAATGACAGAAACACCGTGGGGTCAGCTCAAGCCATGTATTTGTAAGTGTTCGAGTTTGGCTCTCATCTTATCCCTTTATCTATGGAAATAAAAGCAATATTTACAGAATTCCAGGGAGAAACATTGTGATTGAAATGATATGTTTAGCCATTCAACTTCTTTGCTTCACATGATTGCAAGTTTAGAGATAGTCACGTTTCTACTGTGTTGATGTTTCAGCTATGTGAAAGAGTGTAACATTTACAATTTCAGTTACTGTCTACTTTATGAAATGTGATTTTTTTAAAAAAAAACAATTAGATATACATCTTTATTTCCACTGAATCTCATTGCAGTGATGCCATTTTCCAGAATAAGAAAGACTCACACTAAGTTCTTCAATAAATTCTCCATGAAACATTCAATAGCAGCAAGAGTTTCTCAACTCATATGGCTTTCTTAAAAATTACATCGCGCTCCTTGGCATTGACATCCTTTTTTGACTATTTTTGTAGCTTAATTTGTGTAGACATTCTTATATAAATACTGGTCTAATTTTTGAATAATTACTCCATTAACATAATGATTTTCTAGATAAAATTAAATTTTTATGAGTATATACAGATATATAAAATGACAAAAGACAATTTAAGCTATTAAGACAGTGTAATTAGTAAATGGTAAAATTTGTTTTGAATGCCATATAAAAATAAATTATATATGGTCTTTTATGAGATAATTTACAAATAATATTGATTTGTTGTTGTATTAAAAATAAAACCCAATAAACATTTATAAATTTTATATATGGTCAAAATTTGTTCAACTCTTGGTTTTCAGTGGAGTCTTAGTGGCTCTTTGTAAAGTCTACACATTCTATATAAGTCACTTAGTAATGAGCAATGTCTGTTACAGCCAAACTTGCTTCCATGCCTAAAATAATTCATTGAGTTATTCTAAAGCAATTAAATCACAGAGGACATATGACATTGTTTTAAAATATTAATTTCTATCATTAATCAGATGCAGATGAGGAAAACTCTACTTCTGAACCTAGCATGTTACTTACAAAAGAAGCAAGCTAAACAGAGGAGTTTGTCTTTGTGACTGCAAATTCCACATTCCAGAGATGAAGTTTGTAATAAATGCAGCAGTCAGTTTTGTTTTAAAGTTGAAAAGGTTTAAGAAAATTATCTTCTTTTACATTTGTAGTTTTTATTTAAAGTAGATTGTTTTCTTATACAATATGTACATACCACAGGCTCCCATTCCTCCATTCCTTCCAGGTTGCCACGACCTCACCTCTCCCCCAGTGCAACGCTCTCCTTCCATTTGCTCTTCAGAGGAGATAGGGACTCTCAGAGAACAAAATAAAATACAACAGGAAACTTCTTATTTCTAGGAAAATAAGATAACATTTTTTAACACCGAACTGAAGTTTTACTCCCTCTTCTCCTCTCTTGCTCTCCCTCCCAATTTCCCTCAACCCTTCCATCCACTCCATAACCTCAATTTCCCTTTATAACAGGGCAGGTCTCCCATGGATATCTACAAAATATGACATATCAAGTTGCAGTGAGATTAGCCCCCTTATATCAGAGTAAGGCTGCACAGAACAACCCAGTTTGAAAAAAAAAAAAAAAAAAAACAGGTCCCCAAAGCAGACAAAGAGGAGCCAGGAATAGTCCTTGCTCAAACTGAAAGGAGTCCCACAAGAGGACCAATAACATATATGCAGAAGACCTGGATCATTACCATGCAGGCTCCCTAGTTGTCAGTTCAGTCTTAGCTAATTTTGTGGAGTTTCTGATTGTATGCTTGACCCCTCAACCTGGTTTCTATAATCCATCCTTCCACTCTTTAGCACAGATCCCAGAACTCCACCTTCTACCTAATGTTTGGCTGTGGGTCTCTTCATCATTTCCATCAGTTGTTGGATGAAGTCTCTCTGATGACAATTGGGCTAGGCATCAATCTATGAGTACAGCAGAATATCATTAGTAATTATTTATTGAACTTCAATAAGCAGTGTCAGGAGTGTATTCCCTCTTTGTCAAGGGTCTCAATTTGGACAATCCAACAATTTCTGTGCTACCTTGCAGACTTTACCCTAGCATATTTTTTAGACAGAATAAACTGTATGTTGAAGCTCTTGTGTCTGGGTTGGTTTCGTGACCTTCTACTGGAAGTCTTGTCTGGTTACAGAAGATAGCTAGTTCATGCTCCTTATCTCCCATTGCTAGGATTCTTAACAAGGGTCACCTCATAAATACTTTGGAGTTTCCATTGCACTAGGTATTTGGCTCAGCCAAGAGATGCCCCCTAGTTTGAGTTGTCTGTCCCAGTAGTCTCTTTTTAGATCTTCCCCACACTTCATTCCTATTGTTCCCAATCCCCAGCCAAGCCCCAGGCCTGTCCACCAGCAATGTCTATTTATTTTATTTCCCCTTTCCAGTGGGATTCTGGGATGCTTCCTTAATTCTTGCTTGTTATTTAGCTTCTCTTGGTCTATGGACTGTAATATCATTTTCCTTTACTTTACAGCTTAGATCCACTTATAAGTGAGTACCATATTTGCCATTTTGGGTTACCTCACTCAATATAATTTTTTCTAGTTCTGTCCATTTGCCTGCAAGTTTAATGGTGTTACTTTGTTTTAACAGTTGCACAATACTTCATTGTGTGACTATACCATATTTTCTTTACTCATTCTTCTATTAAGGGATATCTATATTGCTTCCAATTCTTGGCTATTATGAGGAAAGCTGCTATAAACATTGTTGAACAAGTGTCCTTTTAGTAGGATGGACCTTCTTTTGGGTATATGGCCTGGAGTAGGATTTCTGGGTCTTGAGGTAGATGGATTCTCAGTTTTCTGAGAAACTTCTGAATTGATTCTCAAAATAGTTGTACAAGTTTACACTTTTCATTTTCTGTGGAGGAGTGATTCTTTTGCCTCAGATCTTCACCATCATAATCTGTCACTTGTATTATTATCTTAGTCAGGTGAAAGATGAAATCTTAGAGTTCTGATTTGCATTTTGTTGATGGATAAAGATGTTGAATATTTCTTTAAGTGTTTTTCAATCATTAGAATGTCATCTGTGGAGAATTCTCTATTTATATCTGTACCCATTTTTTTAAAAATTGGATTGATTGGTTTACTGATGTGTATATTCTTGAGTTCTCTATATATTTTGGATATCAGCTCTGTGTCAGTGTGGGCTTGTGAAGATCTTGCCCCTTCTGTAAGCTGCCGTTTTAGCCTTTGTAGGCTGTCCTGTGCCTTACAGAAGCTTTTGAGTTTCATGATATTTCATTTGTTAACTGATGATCATAGTGGTTGTGCTATTGATGTTCTGTTCAGGACTCAGTCTTCTTGTCATTGTGTTTAATGCGATTCCCCCTTCTCTTCTATCAGGTATAGTGTAGCTGGCTTTATATTAAGGATTTTGATCAACTTCAACTTCAGTTTTGTTCAGGGTGATATATGTGGATCTACTTTCATCTTCTGCATGCAAATATCTAGTTACACCAACATCATAATTAAAATATTTATATGTACAATGTTGGCTTCTTTATCAAAAATCAGCTTCCATAGGTGTGTGGTGTTATGTTTCTCTCAATTCCACTGATCTCTCTATCTGATTTATGCCAATACCATTGGGGTTTTATTACTAAGCTTTGTAGTAGAGCTTGAAATCATTGACAGTGATACCTCAAAATGTTCTTTTACTGTTCAGGATTGTTTTAGCTATCCTGAGTTTTTTGTTTTTCCATATGAAATTGAGTATTATACTTCTCAAATTATTCCACAAAAGAGAAACAGAAGGAACATTGCCAAACTCATGCTATGAAGCCACAGTCACCCCGATACCTAGACAATCACCCAAGGAATGAAAAAAAATAACAGACCAATTTCCCTCTTAAACATTGTTCTATAAATACTTAATAAAATACTTGTAAACATATTTTAAGAACACATTAAAGAGATCATCCACCATGATCAAGTAGTAGACTTGATCCCAAAGATGCAGGGATTATATAACATACAAAAATCTGTATAAATAGTTCACTATATAAACTAACTGAAAGAAAATAACATTGATCACCTCATTAGATGCTGCAAAAACCCTTTGACAAAAATCCAACATCCCTTCATTATAAGTCTTGGAGAGATTAAGCCTATGAGAGACACAGGAAAACATAATAAAAACAATTTACTGCAACAGAATAGCCAACAATCAGTTTAAATGGAGAGAAACTCAAAGCAATTCTATGAAAATCAGAAAAAAGACAAAGGTCTCCAAATCATCTCATAGCTATTTATTACAGTACTTGAATTCTAGCTAGAGCAATAAGACAGCCAAAGAAGATCAAAGGAATACAAATTGGAGACAAAGAAGTCAAGGTATCACTATTGGCAGATAATATTCCAGTTTACAAAAGCAACCCCACCAAATTTTACCAGGCAACTCCTAAAGATTATAAACTCATCCACTGATTTCTCTGAATACAAAATTAACCCAAAAATTATCAATAACACTCCTATTTACAAAGAACAAATTGGCTGAGAAAGACATCAGTAAAATAACACCTTTCACAATAGCCATGAATAATATAAAATATTTTGGTGTAACTAACCAATTGAGTAAAAGACCTACATAACAAGAGCATCTGTGATCCGCGCAATCATCTCGCCAGCAAGAATGCACGCGGACACCAGGATCCTTCTGCAGCAAGCGTTTATTGCATCTTTAAGAGGAAGACCTCAAGCCCTGAAAAGGCACTGCTTATATATACCCTGGAGTGGCGTGTTCACCTCTGATTGGCTGTTTGCTCATTACCTCATGTGACGCTCCGGGACACATGAGGCTGTGACTTGGCGCGCTCTGGCCCTTAGCACATGCACAGACTACCTGTTACAGGGAGAAGACACCGGATGCCGGCGCCATGTTGTAATGGCAATTGATCCAGCTCGGGCGTGGCTCTCTACAAGCATCATGTCTTTGAAAGAAGAAATTGAAGAAGACATCAGGAGGTCAGTGAGATTAACATAGTGAAAGTACTCATCTTACCAAAAGCAATCTACAGATTCAATGTAATTCCCATCAAAATTCCAACACAATTCCTTACACATCTTAAAGAAGCAATATTCAACTCTATTTTAAAAGTAGGGTACATTTTGAGTAATAAATTTTCTGTCATAGCTTCACGTTAGAGACATGTTCACATTACCTCGTACCACTGCCAGTCTTACTTTTAATTTCTATATTTTTATTGGATATTTACTTTATTTACATTTAAAATGTTATCTCCTTTCCCCCTGGAAACTCTCTATCCAATTCCCACTCCCCCTGCTTCTATGAGGGTGATCCCCTACCCATCTACCACTCCCACTTTCCCACCCTTGAATTCTCCTATACTGGGTCATCCACCAAGCCTTCACAGGACCAAGAACCTCTTCTCCCTTTGATGATTGACATGGTCATTGTCTGCTAACATATGCAGCTGGAGTCATGAGTCCCTTTATATGTACAACATGGTTGATGGCTTAGTCCCTGGGAGCTCTGGGGAGTCTGGTTCATTGATATTGTTATTCTCCCTATGAAGTTACAAACCTCTTCCGCTCCTTTAGTCCTTACTCTAACTCCTCCATTGGGGACCCCTATTCAGTACAATGGTTGGCTGAGAGCACTCACCTCTGTATATGTCAGGCTCTGGCAAAGCCTCTCAGGAGACTGCTATATTAGGCTCCTGTCATCAAGTACTTCTTGGCATCCACAATAGTATCTGGGTTTGATAGCTGTATATGGGATGGATCCCATTCTTATCTTCTTGTACAAAGCTCAAGTACAAGTAGATCAAGGAACTCCACATAAAATCAGATACACTGAAACTAATAGGGGAGAAAGTGGTAAAGAGCCTCAAACAGATAGGCACAGGGGAAAATTTCCTGAACAGAACACAAATGACTTATGCTCTAAGATCATGAATTGACACATGGGACCTGATAAAGTTGCAAAGCTTCTCTCAGACAAAGGACACTGGCAATAGGACAAAACAACAACCAACAGATTGGGAAAAGATCTTTACCAATCCTATATCTGATAGAGGGCTAACATCCAATGTATACAAAGAACTCAGAAGTTAGATTCCCAAGAACTGAATAACTCTATTAAAAATAGGGTACAGAGCTAAATAAATAATTTTCATCAGGGGAATATCGAATGCTTGAGAATCACCTAAAGAAATGTTCAACATCCTTAGACATCAGGGAAATGCAAATCAAAACAACCCTGAGATTCTACCTTACACCACTCAAAATGACTAAGATCAAAACCTCAGGTGACAGCAGATGCTGGCAAGGATGTGGATAAGGAAGAACACTCCTTCATTTGTGGTGGGATTACAAGCTGGTACAATAACTCTGGAAATCAGTCTGGAGGTTTCTCAGAAAATTGGACATAGCATTACCTGAAAATCCAGCTATACCACTCCTGGCCATATACACAAAAGTTTCCCCAATATATAACAAGGACACATGTTCTACTATGTTCACAGCAGCCTTATTTATATTAGCCAGATGCTTGAAACAACCCAGATGTCCTTCAATAGAGGAAAGGATACAGAAAATGAGGCTCATTTACATGATGGAGTACTATTCAGCTATTAAAAACAATGAATTCATGAAGTTTTTAGGCAAGTGGATGGAACTAGAAAATATTATCCTGAGTGAGGTAAACCAATCACAAAAGAACACACATGGTATACACTCACTGATCAGTGGATATTAGCCCAAAAGCTTGGTATATCCATGATACAATTCACAGACCACATGAAGCTCAGGAAGAAGAAAGATCAAAATGTGGGTGCTTCAGTCCTTCTTATAAACAGGAACAAAGCAGGGTGGTGGTGGCACACGCCTTTAATTCTAGCACTTGGGAGGCAGAGGCAGATGGATTTCTGAGTTCGAGGCCATCCTGGTCTACATAGCGAGTTCCAGGACAGCCAGGGCTACACAGAGGAACCCTGTCTCGAAAAAACTAAAAACAACAACAACAACAACAACAACAAACAAAACAAAAAACTAAAAACAAAAAAGAAAGAAAAAAAAACAGGAACAAAATACTCATGGGAGCATATACAGAGACAAAATGTAGAACAGAGACTGAAGGAAAGGCAATCCAGAGACTATCCCTGCCTGGTTTTAAATAAAGTGGTTTGCTCAATTCAAATATGAAATGCAATCTGTCATAAAATATATTAGTTTTTTTTTCCAATCTACTTTCCAGTTAGGAGGAAATCAACCAAAAATCTTGAGTCACCACACTACTTTCCATCTGTAGCCTCTGCTATGGTTTACCAGAAAAAGCAAGAATTAAGCTAAGTATCCATGGCTGTGACTTTCCTACAGTTTACTCTTCTCATGATCTTTCTCAAATTATCTTCTCCTTCTGATACTTCTACTTAATGCCTTGGGTAAGTCAAGTATAATTTATAATAATATACATAATATGTTAATAGATATAATCTTTTGGAACAGCTTCTTAAGTAGAGCTTTTATCAACCAGTAATATTACTGCATTACAGTCTTTGCACCTACCCAATTCAATCATTTCTACTTGTGTGTAACTGTAGATAGACAGACAATGGATATTCAGAGATAAATCCAATAAAACGTGATATGGTAATGAAAATTACAAGCTTGAGAAAAGGCGTCCTATAAAAATGAAAAAAAGTAAGTCAGAGACAATGCTAGAAGACCAGTAATCATATTTTAGAAGAGTCACCATAATTTCAGTTTTCATAAAGCTACTAGAACCATGAAGTTTCTGTAGTGATATATGGTTAATATGAGTATGTTAGGCAGAGATATATGTCAGACAACCACACATTTTTTAAAAGATTTATTTATTTTGTGCACATGAATATACTGTAGCTGTCTTCAGACACACCAAAAAGAACATCGGATCCCATTACAAGTCATTGTGAGCTGTTATGTGGTTGCTGAGAATTGAACTCAGGACTTCTGGATTAGTAGCCAGTGCTTTTAAACATGGAGCCATCATTCCAGCCCATTAAAAAAATGATATAAAATGCCCTCAGTAACATGTTTTTTAATCAGTATTTAAAAACATTTAATTGGCAGTCACATTTTGAACTTTGACTACATTTGTGAAAAAATTATATTGAGTTTCCCTCGGGGTTAAAAATCTCAGGTCTTTTTCCCCTCTATCCATCACAGTTGGTATACTTTTCACGTTCTTGTAAAGGTCAACAGAAACCATGAGTGAAAGGGAAATGAATGGATTTTGAATGAGGAAATAAAGAAAAAAGTGAACTTTACTCAGAATTCTATAGTGGCCCTTTGCAATAGAGTCTCAGGGAAGAAGCTGAAGGTGGAATTTGCAGAAGAACTTATGTAAATAAGGTAAAGTCCTTTTATGAAGTGGGTTTTAAAAACAACTTTTACTTCTTCCTACTTCGGTGTATTGAGATAAAAGCTGTTCACCATCGCTTCCTCCCTCAGGATGCCCTTGTCTTCCTCCATTCATTCGTTAACACGAACCTACAGATCCCCACACACAAGCGCACACTCTCCTTTTAGATCTGATGTGTGCATTGTATACTGTAAATAACCATTTTTGTTTATATGATTTTGCTTTTCTTAACAAACATGGCAGATTTTTTTATTTATGAAAACTTCTTTTTGGTAAGAGAAAGTATGTCCAAGTCCTACTTTTGGGATTTGGTGATATCAGTTAATTAGAGGATTAACATTTTCTTTCTGATTGTCTTGTCTGGATTCTCCACTATGATTCTCTTACAATATTCTGATATAAATTTGTTGTAATTTCATTCTTTTTCCTACTGTTTATTTTTTATTTATGTATTTATTTATGTTTGCTTATTTATTCATGGTGTTTACCAAAACTCAAGATATCAACTCTATTGACCTCCTGTATTATTTATTTTTTTGTTCTGTATCATAATAGCATTTAATATCTGTGGATGCTCTTGTCTGTCTGTCTGTCTGTCTCTCTCTCTCTCTCTCTCTCTCTCTCTCTCTCTCTCTCTTCTGTTTGTACTTGTGTATGTGTAACTTTTAAGTCTTTATCTCTCTTGCTTCTGTGGCAACCAAATTCAGATAATTAGATGTGCACTGAAATCACGTTTATACTCTGAATAATTTAACTGGTCACTAGATGATAAACGTGATAACAGGTAGACCAGTTGGGCATGGTTGTATCATTATTCAGATAATCACTATATCTTCAGACTGACTAATGTAACTTCATCTGAATTGTACAATGGAAAGAGTGGCAGAGGGGATGGAGTTAGAAGCTTTTGCTAGTTGTATACTAATCCACATATCAGACCAGTGCTCAAATGTTTTCATTTATTGTTCAATATTGGTCTCAGTACACACATGGTTACAAGTTGCCATTTCAATCATTGTTAAAAAAAAAAAAAAGTAAGATCTTCCAATGATCATATACAGCTCAGACAAAATAATTTTTTAAGGATAAGATATGGGTATTAATTTAACTCACATTTGTATTCATTAATAAAAAGGATGTTGCAAGTAATTTCCTTATTTTACAATATTCTAGCGTCAATATACTTTGTTAGTTTGAATTTCATCTACTTTTATTTTGTTTTTGCTCGATTATGCCTGACTTTATGTAGTATAAACTTTATTCCTTTTGTCTTCTCTTATACATTACATCCCAACCACAGTTTCCCTCCTTCTAATCTTCTCAATACCTCTACTCAATCTCTGATCTCCTTCCTCATCCAATCCTCCTTCATTTCCCTTTAACAAAAAAGGAGCAGGTTTCCCAGGGATATCAGGGACAAATGGCCTAACAACTTACAATAAAACTAAGCACAAACCCTCCTATCAAGGCTGGATGGTGCAACCTAGAAGGAGGAGATGGGTTCCAACTATAAACTTTAAATATCATAAATTCACAGTATCTGAATGAAATAATATAAATATGTTAGTGATAGCTAATATTAACATGTTTAGATACCTTTACATTTCTGAGACATTTACATTTCAAGTCAGATCTTTATTCATCTTGTAGACAATCTCTAAATAAGCACAATCTGTCAACCAAACACTGAGTCTTAGGTATAGCATTTCACTGAATTTTTGTGGGTTAATGATATGTTTTGACAGATTCACAAATCCTGTATCAAAAATTCCAAAACTGGATGAGAAATTAACATTTAATTTTCAACTTTTAAGCACCTAAACCTTACATGCTTATTTATTTCTGTTAACTAAATAATGTGTTCATACATTCCACCTCACTTTTACTCACATTCTACATAAGAGTTGAATCAGGATTATAAACAAAGTAAATTATTTACTCATAAAAAAATTATAAATCTTAAAGTCACATTATTATAATCTGAAATGTCATGAGCAACACTGGACTTACATAATTAACATTTCATCAATATTTAAAGATTTTTAAGTAAATTATCCTAACAAGTAAAAATGATAAATTAAGACAAAATGTGGATAATATCTACTAAAATCTAACTAACAAAAGTGATAGTGGAAAAATGAAGAGTAAAATTAACCTGAAAATAAATTTAAAAAATTAGAAAGGAAGGAGTCATGTATGTGGATAGTCTACAAACTTGTCTGCCCAGAGACCATGGCTTATACAGCTCAGTCTCACTCTCTGTGGGGAAAAGAGATACCCAAAGGTACTCAAACATGGGTGTTTTTACCAGTCAGACAATCTCACTTTTTCATGAATGTGGGTATTTATTCATTTTACATCCTGAAACAGCCCCACTCTCCTCACAGTTTCCTTCTTCACACAGATATTTTCTCCATTCGACCCTCCTTTTCTCCTCTTAGGAGAGACTCTTCCCCCCAAGTATTCCAACCCTCCTCCAGCACCTCAAGTTACTGCAGAGCTAGGCTCATACTGTCCCACCTAGGGTAGACAAGATGTCCCCGTTGGGAGAACGGGATCCACAGGCAGGAAAAGATTCAGGGACAACTCCCACTCCAGTTGCTGGGGGATCCACAGGAAGACCAAGCTAAACTTCGCCCATACATATGCAGTGTCCTTGATCTAGTCAATTCTTGCTGACTGGTTCAGTCTCTAGGAACCCCTAAGGGTCCAGGTTACTTGCCTGTCTGGGTCTTCCTGTAGGGTCCTTGTCTTCTTCTGGTCCCTCAGTCCTTCCTCAAACTCTTCCCTAAGATTCCCAGACCTCCACCTAATGTTTGGTTGTGGGTCTCTGCATCTATTTTCACTGGCTACTGGGTAAAGCCTCTCAGAAGACAGTGATGCTAGGTATATGTCTACCAGCATATCAGAGTACCATTAATAGTGTCAGGGATTGGTTTTTGCTCATGGGATAGGTCTAATTTGGACCAGTTATTAATTGGTCATTCCTTCCTTCTCTGCTCTATCTTTGTCCCTGAAAATCTTGTAGGCAGGCAGAATTTTGGGTCAAAGATTTTTGTGAGTATGTGTCTGTCCTTATTCCTCTACTAAAAGTCCTGCCTAGCTACAGAAGGTGGCAACTTCAGGATTCATATAGCCCACTGCTAGGAATACCAGATAGAGTCACCTCATAGACAGCCTGGCACTGTACCACCATCCCACCTACACTACTGATTCCCATTGTCTTTCCTCTGCTTTCCCATCACCAGATGCCCTCACACAGATCTCCCGATACATTCTCACCTAGTTTTCTTCTTCCATCCACCTCTCTGATATCTATTTTATTTCCCCTTCTGAAAGAAATCAACCATCCTCCCTTGGGCCATCCTTGTTACCTGGCTTCTTTGGGTCTGTGGATTGTAGCATGTTTATCCTGTACTTTATGGCTAATATCCACTTATGAGTGAGTATGAAAAATACATTTACTTTTGGGTCTGGGTTACCTCAGTCAGCTTGATATTTTCTAGTTCCAACAATTAGCCTGGAAAACTAAGGATGACTTTGTTTTTAATAGCTGAGTAGTTTTCCAATGTGTAAATGAATCACATTTTGTTTATCCATTCTTCACTTTAGAGACATATAGTATTTTTCCAGTTTCTGGTTATTATGAATAAAGCTGCTATGAACATAGTTGAGCGAGTATCCTTGTGGGATGGTGAATCATTTTTTGGGTATATGACCAAGAGTAGTATAGCTGGGTCTTGAGTTAGAATGATTGCCAATTTCCAAGAAACTGCCAAATAGATTTCCAAATTGGTTGTCTAAGTTTTACTCCCACCAGCAATGTGCGGATGTTCCTCTAACTCCATATCCTTGCCAGCATGTGCTATCCCTTGAATTTTGATATTAGCTATTTTCATGAATGGTAAGGTGGAATCTCAGAGTTGTTTCGTTCTCAATTTCCCTAATGACTAAGAATATTGATCATTTCTTTAAGTGTTTTCCAGCAATTTTCTGTTTAGCTCTGTACCCTACTTTTTAATTGTGCTGTTTGGATTGTTGGCACCTAACTTCTTGAGTTCTTTATATATTTTGGATATAAGTCCTCTGTTGGATATTGGGTTGGTTAAGACCTTTTCCCAATCTATAGGCTGCTATTTTTTCTTATTGATGATGTCCTTTGAATTATAGAAGCTTTTCAGTTTCATGATACATATGAATCAATTTGCATTCTTCTTCATGCAGACAACAGACTAACACCATGTGTTAAAATGTTCCCCACTTTTCCATCGTATGGTTTTGGCTTCTTTGTCTAAATGCAAGTGTTCATGGGTGTGTGGGTTTATTTATGTTTTTATTTTTATTTTTTGTTTCACTCGTGAACCTGTCTGTTTCTATACTAATGCCCTGCAGGCTTTTATTACTATTGCTTTGTAGTACAGCATAAAATCAGGGAAGGTAGTACTTCTAGAAGTTTGTTTATTGCACTGGATTGTTTTATCTATCCTGGGTTTTTGATTTTCCACATGAAGTTGAGAATTATTCTTTCAAAATCTGTAAAGATTTGTGTTGGAATTTTATTGGGAGTTGCATACAACCTGTGGATTGTTTTTGGTAAGATGGCCACTTTTACTGTCAAACCTACCAGTCTCTGAACATGGGAGATTTCTTAATCTAATACCTTCTTCAATTTCTTTCTTCAGAGACTTGAATATCTTTTTATATATGTCTCTTACTTTCTTGGTTAGAGTTACACCAAGATATTTCATATTATTTGTGGCTATTGTATAGGATGTTGTCTTCCTAAGTTCTTTTTTTTATTGGATATTTTCTTTATTTACATTTCACATGTTATCCCCTTTTCCGGTCCCCCCACCCCCAGAAACAGCCTATCCCTTCCTCCCCCCTGCTTCTATGAGGGTGTTCCTCCACCAACTCACACACTCACAACTGCTTCCCCTGCTATTTGGCCTTTTGGCTAAGATCAAGTGTAGTCTCCCTAACTTCTTTCTTCGTGCCTTTATTAGATGTATAAAGCAGGCTACCGATGTCTTTAAGTTAATTTTGTATCTAGGTACTTTGCTGAAGTTGTTTATCAGCTGTAGGAGTTCTCTGGTAGAATTTTGAGGATTTCTTATATTTACTATCATATCATCTGTGAATAGTGACACTTTGACTTCTTCCCTTCCTATTTGTATCACCTTGATTTCCTTTAGTTGACTTAATGCTCTAGCTAGTGTTATATTGAAGAAATAGGGAGTGGCTGGATAGCCTTGTCTTGTGCCTGAGTTTAGTGGAATTCTCTCCATTTAATTTGATGTTGGCTAATGGCTTGATGTATGTTGCCTTTACTGTGTTTAAGTAGGCCTCTTGTGTATCTCTGACCGATCCAAGACTTTTAACACGAAGGGCTGCTTGATTGTGTGAAAGGCTTTTTTAAATGTCTAATGAAATGATAGTGTGGTTTTTTTCTTTTATTTTGTTTATAGAGTAGATTACATTAATGGAACTATGTATGTTGAACCACCTCTTCATCCCCGCATTAAAATGTTTGATCATGGCATATGAAGTCTTTGACATGTTCATGGATTCAGTTTGTGAGTACTTAATTGAATATTTCTGCATCAATGTTCATAAGGGAAATTGGTTTGAAATTATCTTTCATTGTTTGGCTCAGATATCAGGGTGATTGTGCCTCAGTAGCATTAGTTTGGCTATTATTGATTTTTATTGACTGCTTCTGCTTTTGTGGGGGTTATAGTACTATTTATATAGTATGCCTGACCTTGATTTACAGTTGGTATCATCGTATCTGTCTAGAAAATCATTTATTTCCTTTAGGTTTAACAATTTTGTGGAGTAAAGAATTTTGAATTAAGAACTAATAATTATTTGAATTTCCTCAATGTCTGTTATGTCTCCCTTTCCATTTCTGATTTTGTTAATTTAGGTACTGTCTCTCTGTTTTTTAGTTAGTTTGGCTAAGTATTCATCTATCCTGTAGATTTTTTTTCAAAGAACTGGCTTTTGGTTTCATTGATTCTTTATATTTTTCTCTCTCTTTTTTAACTGATTGACTTCATCCCTGAGTTTTATTATTTCCTAGTCTCTACTCCTTTTCCATCTCTTTGGTTCTGCTCCTCCTCCTCCTTCTCCTTCATAGAGCTTTCAGGTGTATTTTTAAATTGTTAGTATGAGAACTCTCCACATTTTTATGAAGGCATTTTATACTATAAACTTTCTTCTTGGTACTGCTTTCTTTGTGCCCCATAAGTTTGGGTATGTTGCCCCTTCATTCTCATTGAATTCTGGAAAGTTTTTGATTTCTTTCTTTATTTCTTCCCTAACTCAGTGATGATTGTGTTGAGAGTTTCACTTTCTGGGAGTATGTAGGCTTTGTGGTGTTTTTGTTGTTGAAGTCCAGCACTAATCCATCGTAGTCTGATAGGATACAATGAGTTATTCCAATTGTCTTATATTTGTTGAGGCTTGTTTTGTGACAAAATATATGATCTTTCTTAAGTTTTCATGAGATAATGAGAAGAATGTATATTCTTCTGTGTTTGTTTGAAATATTCTATAGATATCTGTTTGGTCCATTTGATTTATAACCTTTTTAGCTTCATTGTTTGTCTACTTAGTGTTTGTTTGTATGACCTGTCAATTGATGAGAATGGGATGTTGAAGTCTTCCACTATTAATATGTGGAGATTGATATGTGATTTAAGCTTTTACAATCTTTCTGTTATGAACATAGGTGTCTTTGCATTTGAGACATAGATGTTCAGAATTAAGACGTCATCTTGGTGGGTTTTTACTTTTATGAACATAAAGTTTCCTTCCATATCTCCTTTGATTTATTTTGTTCAAAGTCTATATAAGCAAATATTCGAATGGCCACTCCAACTTGTTTCTTGGGTCTACTTGCTTGGAATATTTTTTACAGCCCTTTACTCTGAGGTAATGTCTATCTTTTTGCTGAGGTGTGTTTCTTGTAGGCATCTGTCTTAGTCAGGGTTTCTATTCCTGCACAAACATCA
The DNA here is from genome assembly GCA_019843815.1 of Montemys delectorum. Taxonomy (NCBI): domain Eukaryota; kingdom Metazoa; phylum Chordata; class Mammalia; order Rodentia; family Muridae; genus Montemys; species Montemys delectorum. Next base: position 36,615 of record JADRCD010200220.1, on the reverse strand, counting down.
TGACCAAGAAGCAAATTGGGAAGGAAAGGGTTTATTCAGCTTACTTCCACATTGCTGTTTATCACCAAAGGAAGTCAGGACTGGAACTCAAGCAGGTAAGGAAGCAGGAGCTGATGAAGAGGCCATGGAGGGATGTTCCTTACTGGCTTGCTGCCCCTGGCTTGCTCAGCCTGCTGTCTTATAGAACCCAAGACTTCCAGCCCAGGGATGGTGCCACTCACAATGAGCCTCCCCACCTTGATCACTGAGAAAATGCCCCACAGCTGGATCTCATGGAGGCACTTCCCCAACTGAATCCCTTCTCTGTGATAACTCCAGCCTGTGTCAAGTTGACACACAAAACCAGTCAGTACATCAGAATGATGAATCCTGTTTATACGTTCACTCTATTAGCCTGTGTCATTTTGTTGGAGAATTGAGTCCATTAATGTCAAGAAATATTAAGGACCAGTAATTGATAGTTCTCCTTATTTTTATGTTGGTGGTGGTACTGTGTGTGTGTGTGTGTGTGTGTGGTGTGTGTGTGTGCGTGTGTAATTATCTATTTCTTTTGCTTTCTTAGGTTTAGTTACACTCCTTGTATTGTAATTTTCCTCTTAGTATCCTCTTTAGGGCTGGATTAGTAGAAACATATTGTTTAAATTTGGTTTTATATGGAATGTATTCTTTCCTCCATCTATGGTGATTGAAAATTTTACTGGGTATAATATTCTGGGCTGAAATCTGTGGTCTTTTAGAGTTTGCAAGTCATTCTTGGGAGATATGCTTTTAGAGTCTCTGTTGAGACATTGACTGGAATTCTGATAAGTCTACCTTTTTATATTAATTGACTTTTATCTCCTGCAGCTTGCAATATTCTTTTTTGTTATGTAAATTTACTGTTTTAATAATTATGTGGCAGGATAATTTTCTTTTTGGCTTACTTCATTTGTTTTTCTGTAAGCTTCTTGTACTTTTATAGGCATCTCTTTCTTTGGGTTAGGGAATTTTTCTCCTATGAATTTTTTGAAGATAATTTAAGCACCTTTGAGATGGGAGACTTTTCCTTATTCCTTTTCTATTATTCTTAGGTTTGGTATTTTCATAGTGACCCAAATATGCTGTATGTTTTATGTTAGGAACTCTTTTCCTTTAGCATTTTCTTTGACTGATGTATCAATTTCTCCTATAGTATCTTCTTTGCCTGATATTCTCTTTTCAATTTCTTGTATACTGTTGGTGATGCTTGTGTCTGTAATTCCTATTCTCTTTCCTTTACTTTCCATCTCCAGGATTGCTTCAGATTGAGTTTTCTTTATTGGTTTTATTTCCATTTTCAGGTCTTGAAAAGTTTTATTCATTTATTTCAACTGTTTGATTGTATCTTCCTATATTTCTTTATATTTATTTATTTCCTTTTTAGGCTCTCTTTCTCTTTAATTTTATTTTCCTCTGTTTCTTTAAGGGATTTATTCATTTCCTCTTAAAGAACTTCGTCATTGTCATCAGATTTAAGGTCAATATCTTATGATTGGGTGTGTTAGGATATTCAGGGCTTGCTTTAGCAGAATAGCTGTGTTACATTGTGTTGGATCTTTTTATTGTGTTCTTATGCTAGTCTTTAGGCATCTAGTTTTCCCTAATGTTGGCAGGCCTGATGGCTCCTGATAGAAGTAGGTCTCTGGGGTTGCAGGTAGAGCTTGTAGTCACTGGTGTTAGCAGGCTTCCAGGGATTCAGACAAACCTGGTGGTCCCTGATGGTTGCAGGCCTCTGTTTGTCCTGGGCAGCATCAAGCCTTCATGGAAATGGACCTGTAAATGGGGTGCAGAGGAGTCAGGCCAGAGCTTGCTGCTGCTGAGTTTGCCCAGAGGAGCCTTCAGGCAGGGAGTTGGGGTGGGTGTCTCATTTTGTTTTCTCTGATGGCTAAGGTCTGTGAATGTGGACAGAGGTATGGACTGGAAGATGGAGCACAAGAAGGACAGGGCATACCTCACAGATGCTGAGCTTGCATGGAACCCATCAGACAGGAGTTTGGGGCTTAGAGATCTGACCTGGTTTTCTCTCAAATCAGCAGGCTTTCAGGGATTCAGGTGGAGCTGTAGTCAGGGAAATGCTGTGCAGGTCAGAGTTCTTCACTACTAGGTTTGCTTAAAGGGGATCACAATGACAGTTTTAAACTATCTTATTTTCCATATCATTGATTACACTAAAATTCAAACTAAACTAATTAGGCAGAAGCTAGCATGGTATAAGCTAGTTATGAGATGGAAGTAGGTGCAATACAGTTTACTATGAAGATATCTCTAGTTACACTGTTGGTAAAAGTTTTACTAAAATACTGATACTTGATGGGAGAGATCAAAAAGAAAGTCTCCTACAAATTCTCCAAAATGTAAAAGTAAACAAAACAAACAAATAAACAAAGCAGTAGCAAGTGAGTTGCTCTTTTTAACAATGTATAAAAGATAGAAAAATTTAGACAGTGGGTTTTTATAACAAGGAAATGTAACATTCCATTGCCACATTACACAACAATGAGAACTGTCAGCAGTATGAATCAAAAAATGTCCTGGTTTCTTGAATACCTTCTTCTTGTCTGACAAAGGTAAAACTTATACAAGTGTGCCATTTCTAATTACTTTAAACATTCCATCACAAGATCTTCTTTTTTTCATTCTCATATGACAAATAATAGATTATCAGATTTTATAGACCCTTATTTTCCACAATCTAGAAAACTCTTCTTTAAAGACATTGCCATAGCAAAATATGAATGCATATTATTTTGAATATCCATATATAATATTTTATTTCTATTACTACTATTGTTCAACCTAAGATACAAGAGTCAGGGAATAACATAAGTAAAAATCAAATGTATATTGAGATTAATTGGAAGAAGTATGGGAAGGATAATTAAAATGTATCAAACAGGACCCATGTAGGAATTTTGGGTATGGCTTCTTCCAGAGATGAAAATTGAGAATTTGGACATGACATATAAAGAAAAAAGGATAAAAAATAAACCAAAAATCAGGCAATTACATTAACTGATAGTAATAGCCAAGTTTGTGGTTTGCTATAGATAATATACAGAAGCTTTTAATACATAAATATATTATTTAATACTGCATTTTTCATAAGATGTTTGGCAAGAGTTCTATCTTCAGACAATTGTATTTTTTTTTGTTGGAAATATTTAGCTGATCATTATTTTCACACATCATTTCCCTGACTGGTGTGACCAAAGAAGTGAGATCTTAAATGTCAACAATGTAAATGATAGACTAAATCGCAAAAGATTGGAAACAGATACTTTACATCCAAGTAAAATACAGGCTTGGAATAACATGGAAAACAGTTTGATCAGACTGCTGTTGTCTTAATGGAACTGCCAGCGTCCACTTTCCTCACACTGGTTAAGACAGAGCAATTAGGAAATGCAAAAATGTTCAATAAGTTAGATAAAGAAATGATGGTTTAGACAAATGATAAGGACATTTCAGAAGAGTGACTCTGGAAGTTGAGAACGCTATAAGTGGACAGATTTGTTTCATGAAATCTTTTTATTTATTTATTCACATCCCATCTCACTAATTACCACCCCTTCCCTTAAGTTCCTCCTCCCCCTCCCCTTCTCTTCTCTTCTTAACTGTGGGTGCCTGCATGCATCTAAGTCAGATGCCACATGAAGCCTCTCAGAGGGACAGGCATGCTAGGCTCCTCTCTGCCAGTATTACCGAGTATCGTTAGTAGTGTCAGTGCTTGCCTATGAGATCGGTCTCAAGTTGTGCTGGTTATTGGTTGGCAATTCCATACCCCATCTCTGTGTTAATCCCTGAGTCTCTGCTCCATCCCTTTCTCTGTGTTTCATGTAGACAGAATAAATTTGGGGTTGAAGGTTTTGTGGGTGGTTTGTTGTCCATTTCTCTCACTAAGGTTCCTGCTTGGGTACAGGAGATGGATTTTTGTGTCTCTATATACCCAATGTTGTGTGTCACAGCTAAGATCACCCCCATTAATTCTTGGGCATTTCTCTTATGCCAAGTCTTCCTGAAGAGTCCCCCAACTCCCCAACCCTGTCAGTAGCAGATTTCCTGTCATTCTCATGACCATCTGGACATCTCTCATGTCTCTTCCCACACCTAATCCTAATCCTCCCATTCTACTTCCCATTTCCTCACCCACTGAATTCCCTTTCTCTATTTGCCTCATGAATATTTCAACACCCTTCTTTTTTTCTTTATTAGTTATTCCCTTTACTTACATTTCAAATGTTATCCCCTTCCCTGGTTTCCCCTTTGAAAAAAAACCCTATCCCATCCTCTCTTCCCCTGTTTACCAACCTGCCTATTCCTGCTTCCCTGTCCTGGCATTCCTCTACACTGGGATATCAAGCCTCTTCACAGGACCAAGAGCCTCTTCTCCCACTGATGCCTAACAAAGCCATCCTCTGCTACATATGCTGCTGGATCCATGGGTCTCGCCGTGTGTACTCTTAGGTTAGTGGTTTAGATCAAAGTATGGATACGTCAGTCCTTAGAAGGAGAAACAAAATAACCATGGAGGAGATACAGAGATACAATGTGGAACAGAAACTGAAGGAAAGACCCTCCAGAGACTGTCTCACCTGGGGATCCATCACATACACAGTTACCAAATCCAAACACTATTGTGGATGCCAGCAAGTGCTGGCTGACAGGAGCCTGATATAGCTGTCTCCTGAGAGGCTCTGCCAGTGCCTGACAAATACAGAAGTGGATGCTCTCAGCCAACCATTGGACTGAGCACAAGGTCCCCAATGGAGGGGCTAGAGAAAGGACTGAAGGAGCTAAATGGGTTTGCAACTCCATAGGAGGAATAACAATATGAACCAAGCAGTACCCCCAGAGCTCCCAGGATCTAAACCATCAAATCAATCACCCTTCTAAGTTGAGAGTCAAGCAAATCTTCCGTGTGCTTGTTTAGCTTCTTTGAGTGTGTGAAGCATAGCATTGGTATCCTGTATTTTAGGTATAATATCCACTTACAAGTGAGTACATACCATTCATGTCTTTTGGGACTGGGTTACCTCACTCAGGATATTCCATCTATTTACCTGCTATTTTCAGGATGTCTTTTTTTTTTTTTTAATAGTTGAGTAGTATTCCAGTCTGTAGAAGTATCATTTTTTTTTTTTATCCATTGTTCAGATGAGCGATACCTAGTTTGTTTTCAGTTTCTGCCTATTACAAATAAAGTTGCTATAACATAGTTGAGCAAGTGTCTTTATGGTTTGGTAAAGCATCTGTTGGCTATGTGTCCAAGAGAAGCATATCTGGGTCTTGAGATAGAACTTTTCCCAGTTTTCAGAGAAACAGCCAAAATGATTTTCAAAGTGATTGTACAAGTTTACACTCCCACCAGCAGTGGAAGAGTATTCTCCTTGCAGGACTTTAAATGTTTCTTGAAGTGCTTCTCTGCTGTTTGAAATTCCTCTGTTAGCTCTGTGCTCCATTCTTTAATTGGGTTACTTGGGTTATTGGTGTCTAACTTCTTTAATTCTTTTTGTTGTTGTTGTTGTTGTTGTTGTTGTTGTTGTTTTTTGTTTGTTTTATTTTATTCGAGACAGGGTTTCTTTGTGTAGCCCTGGCTGTCCTGGAACTCACTGTAGACTAGGCTGGCCTCAAACTCAGAAATCCGCCTGCCTCTGTTTCCCAAGTGGTGGGATTAAAGGCATGCACAATCACCACCCATCTTTAATTCTTTATAAATTTTGCATATTAACCCTGTGTCAGATGAAGGGCTGGTGAAGAACCTTCCCAATTTGGAGGATGCCAATTCATCCTATTGACAGTGTCTTTTGCCTTACAGATGTTTTGCAGTTTTATGAGGTCCCATTCATCAATTGTTATTCTTAGAGATGGAGCTATTAGTGTTCTGTTTAGGAAATTGTCTCCTGTACCAATGCATTCAAGGCTAGTACCACATTCTCTCCTAAGAGATTTAGTGTATACAGTTTTATGTTGAGGTCCTTGATCTGCTTGGACTTGAGTTTTGTGCAGGGTGATGAATATGGATCTATTTGCATTCTTCTACAGATAGACATTCAGTGAGACCAGCACCATTTATTAAAGATATTTTCTTTTTTCATCGTATGGTTTTTGTCTTCTCTTTTAAATATCAAGTGTCCATCAGTGGGTGGGTTGATTTCTGGGCCTTTGATTTGATGCCATTGATCAACCTTTCTGTCCCCATACCAATAGCATGAAATTTTTATTAGTATTGCTCTTCAATTCAGCTTGAAGTCAGGGATTGTGATTCTCTTGAAGTTCATTTATTGGTCAGAATTTTTTTGGCTATTCTGTTTTTTATTTGTTTGCTTGGTTTTTTTTGTTTTGTTTTGTTTTTTGTTTTCAATATGATGTTGAAAATTGACCTTTCAAGGTCTATAAAAATTTGTGTTGGAATTTGATGAGGATTTCATTAAATCTGTAGGTTGCTTTTGGTAAAATAGGCATTTTCTCTGTGTTAACCCTACTTATCCATGAACATCTTTATGACTTCTTATATTTTCTTCAATTCCTTTCTTCAGGTACTTGAACTTCTTGTCATATAAATCTTTCACTTCCTTGGTTAGAGTTATGCCAAGATATTTTATATTATTTGTGACTATTATAAAGAGTATTGTTTCACTAATTTCTTTCTCACCACTTTTATCATTTTTATAAAGGGGAACTGCTGAATTGTTGTAATGGATTTTGTATCCAATCACTTTGCTGAAGTTGTTCATCAGTTTATAATTACTCTAGTAGAATTTTTTGGTACACTTGTGTACACTATCCTATCATCCACAAATAGCAATAACTTTAGCTTTAGCCTTTCACCTGTGTTCACTTCAGGAAAACATTCCATCACATTTTTGCCCCAGCAAACACCATCCAACACAACTAATTTTCCAAAGTACTCTAAGTTTACACTTCATTTGTGTTTGGGTGAAATATTCCATAGATGTCTGTTAGGTCCATTTTATTCATGGTGTCTATTAGTTTCGTTATTTCTTATATTCTGTCTTGATGACCTGCCAGTCAGTGAAAGTGTGGTGGTAGAGTCTCCCACTATTAATGTGTGGTGTTTGGTATTTTAATCTTTAGCAATGTTTCTTTGACAAATGTGGGTGTACTTGTGTTTCAGACAGCTTTTCAGAATTGAGATATTGTCTTGGTATATTTTTCTTTTAATGAGTATAAAGTGTATGTGCCTGTCTTTGTTGATTAATTTTGATTGGATATCTATTTTATTCATTACTAGAATGGCTACTCTAGCTTGCTTCTTGGATTGATTTGCTTGGAAAAGTTTTCTAGCCCTTTATTCGATGATAATGTCTATGTTCATTGCTGAGGTGTATTTCTTTTATGCAGCATAATGGTGGATCCTGTTTTTGTACCCATTCTGTTAGCCTGTGTCTTTTTATTTGGGGACTAAGTACAGTGATGTTGAGAGATATTAATGATCAATGCTTGTTATTTCATTTTATTTTGCTATTTATGGTGTTTGTGTGTGTGTGTGTGTGTGTGTGTGTGTGTGTGTGTGTGTGTGTGTGTTTACTTCACTTGTCTGTGCTGGTATGGAATTACTTACTTCCTATGTTTTCTTGGATGTAGTTATTCCCTATGACTTCGAGATTTCCTTCTAGTATTTTCTGTAGGGCTGGATTTGTGGATAGACATTACTAGAATTTTTTTTGTCTTGAAATATCTTGTTTTCTCCATTTATGGTGATTAATAGTTTTACTGGGTATATTAGTCTATGTTTGCACCTGTGGATTTTTTAGGTGTTGCAAGATATCTTTCCAGGTCCTTCTAGAATTTAGAGTCTCAGTTGAGAAGTCAGCAACAATAATTATAGGTGCAATATTGCCTTTGTGTGTTACATGACTTTTTCCCCTTGCTTCTTTTAAGATTCTTTCTTCATTCTGAAGATTTTTTGCTTTGATTATTATGTGGCAGGAGTATTTTCTCTTCTGTTGCACTCTAATTGGTGTCCTGTAAGTTTCTTGTATGTTTATAAGCATCTCTTTCTTTATGTTCGGAAAGTTTTCTTCTATGATTATGTTGAAAGTATTTTTCTAGGCCTTGAAGCTGAGAATCTTCACCTTCTTGTATTCCTATTAGTCTATGGTTAGGTCTTTTCATGGTATCCTAAATTTACTCAACATTTTGTGTCAGGAATATTTTAAATTTAACATGTAATTTTCTTTAACTGATGTATCAGTTTCTTCCATTGTATCTTCTATGCCTGAGATTCTCTCTTCCATCTCCTATATTCTGTTGGTGATGATTTTACCTGTTGTTCCGATTCTCTTCCCTAGATTTTCCATCTCTAGGACTTCCTCAGTTTGTGTTATCTTTATTACTTCTACTTCTACTTTTAGATCTTGGACAGTTTTACATCTTTCTTTCACCTGTTTAATTGTATTTTCCTTCTGTATTTATTTGTTTCTTCTTTAAAGACTTCTAACAATTTGATTGTATCTTTCTGTATTTTTTAAGAGATTTATTTCTTCTTTAGAAGACTCTATCATTTTTATAAGATTGGATTTAATGTCATTTTCTTGTGCTTTGGTTGTGGTAGGTACAATATCCAGGGCTTGCAGTAGGAGGGTAACTATGCTCTGAAGCTATTTTTTTGTTTGTTTGTTTTTTATTTTATTTTGTTTTGTTTTTTTTATTTTTTGTTTTTGTTTGTTCATTTGTTTGTTTTTGGCTTTTGTTGATTGTATTTTTTTTTCAAGAGCCTTTTGCCATCTGAATGGCTTTGGTTCCTGGATGTTTTTGGTGGTGGTAGTTTTCAGAGGGTTGCTTGGACTGTATGACTCTAAATCACCAGGTCTATATGGTTTAGAATTTACAGGTCCTGTGAAGGTGGGCAGAGAGGTGCCCTATTTGGTTCAGGCTTATAAGGTTGGATGAAGGTGGGCTGAGAGGTATAGGAAGGATGGAGGTCCAGAGAGGATAGCAAGCTTCTTAGGGCAGCTTGGCATGTACCAGAGGACTCAGTGACCAGGAACAATTCCATGAAATATTAACATAAGCATTCAATACCAAGGAGTTTCTCTAGGCAAAGAAGATGTAATGTCTAAGGATTCATCATGTTATTCCCTATGGGTCTATTTCCCTGTGGAAGGGGATGCAATCTTATAATTTTTCTCAACCTACGTTATGGAGGCATATGGGTAAGTTGCATAGAGTGAAAACTGTAACACAAAGTCACCAATATTATTTCTATATAAATTGAAGTAGATGGCAACTTCTCACATTGCGATGAGCATGATTGCAGTTGGTTTTCAAAGAAATAGATATAGGAAGGAAAACATCAACATGCTGACTATAAAAATCTGATTGATAGAAAGAAAAATTTATGGTTACTACTACATCATTAATTACATGGAACTTTATATTTCCTAAAACATATGAAATGAGAAATTTGTATCTGTATATTGAGATAGTATTATTTTATAAATGAGTATCAATTTAATAAGATACTAGAGTAATAATGCAATAGTTTACTTAGATTGAGAACATATGAAATATATAATTTATTACAATTTTATTTAATACTAATATATATTTATATTTAAAGTAATTTGATGTAAACATTAATGTGTATTATGATTTTTACCTTGTGTATTCTATTTTCCATAGAATGCAGAAGCAATAATAGATTTGCATGCTTCTTTTACATTAGGAGGAGAACATAAAAATTATTTGTAATATATGTTTAGCAGAACTTACCCTTTAAAATTTCATCAGCATTCACTAAAATTCTAGGCAAGTTTATGACTAATGCTCATAAATTTTTGGATACAATTATTTAGAATATTTATGCATTACCATATAAATTATCCATGTCCTTTCTTTCATTATCTTTTTGTAAGCAAACAGGCAAACAGCCAAACAGCCAATAAGAACAAAACAAAACAAAACAAAAACCCCACAGAATCAGCAAAAATAGAAAAGAAAGAAAGATAAAAGAACACACACATAAAAACACAAAATCAGAAACTATAATATTCTACCAAAAAAAGTAATACCCCCACCCCCAAAATAGAAGATATATAAGACAGAAAGTCTACAAAAATGGCATTGAGTTCATTTTGTGTTGGCTATTTACTGTTTGGTATGAGGTCTCTGTCAAGTAAGTTTGCATGCCTAGTGAGACTACCTTGGAGAAAACTGTCTTGGCTAAAGACAGTTTTATATTGATTCTCTTGATTGTTGACTGTATCCACATCTTTTTTTGGTGGAGAGATCCCATCTGTACCAGTTCCCTAAGAATATATTATAGCTTACAGTTAACAAGTTTTATGGGATTTTTGAGTGTGTGAATAAGTGACTTCTCTTTGACATTTTTCTTTCTGTTTGTTTGTTTTATTCAATTCCAGTTGCTGTATCCCTTTATATTATTGTATCATGTTGTTATATTATTATCTTATCTTATTGTATTGCATATTATATTATCAACCCTTAGAGCCTATTAGTTTTCTAGTTAGCCACAGAACAGAAATGGAATCGAAAAGGACAGGAGGAACAGGGAGGAACAGAAAGAAAACCAAAATAAAGATAAATTATGTAACAAAAAAAATCTATTTTCAATAAAAGAAAAACATCTTATGATGACCTGTGCAGGTTGACACACTCTCTGTGAATTTATATGTTCATCAATTTTCTTGTGCCCGGAAGATACAGTTTCCCTTGTGTCATCCTCCCCTCTGGTGCTTATGATCTTTCTGGCTCCTTTCACTGTAGATCCCTCAACCCCGAGGGGAGCTGTTTCATGACATCCTGTTCAGAACTGAATAGAGAATATGATGTTTTCCTTTCTTTTCCTTTCCTTTCCTTTCCTTTCCTTTCCTTTCCTTTCCTTTCCTTTCCTTTCCTTCCCTTCCCTTTCCTTTCCTTTCTTTCCTTTCTTTTCCTTTCCTTTCCTTCCTTTCCTTTCCTTCCCTTCCCTTTTCTTTTTTCTTTTCTTTCCTTTCCTTTTTTTTTGTTTTTTTCCTTTCCTTTGTTTTTGTTTGTTTGTTTGTTCATTTGCTTGTTTCAGACTGACCAATACTACTTTACCTTGTCTGAGACAAGATCCAGTTCTAAGCAGGTCATCTTGCTCAATGTCTTGCTTGGAAAAGCTGGTTTCTTCACTCATAAGCCAGAGTTGAGCTCCACTGTTTCTAAATGGTTCTAAATGTGAATTATATGTGACTAATACTTTCCTCTCTGACCCTATAGAGAGAAGCTACTACCAAGAGCATTGCTTCTGTACTTTCTTATGATTTGTGTTTTTCCTCATTTGTTTATTTATTATTTGTGTTGGGGGTGTTCAGTGTCAAAGCATTTGTATGCAGGTCACATGACTACTTTTGGGAATAAAAGTAATGAGTATTTTCCTTCTCAGATGTGAGTCCCTGGAATAGGTCTCAGGTCATCAGGCTGAATGGCAAGCTCTATAATCCACTGTACCTTCTCTAAAATCCATACTGTGATACTCTTTACATATAATCCTTACGTATAATCCTGCCTTACACTTTCTTTAAATGGGAGCACAGCTATTAAGATAGCATTATCACCATTAAGCATTAGTAAAGTGACTCAAAGCACTTTACTAAACACTTACAATAAGCAAAGAACAAAGTATATTGTGAAAGATACTTGGGCTCTCACAACAATAATGTTCTAAAACCATTAAGCAAATAATATATTTCAGAGGTCAAGAACTATAAAGAGATAGTTGATTCTTTGTCTATAGTGAGAGAGTCCATCACTGTAAGAAAAGGATATAAGAGAAACCACAAAAGCGAGATAATGCTGAGATTGTCAAGCACTCAGCTACCATAATGAAAGTAACGTCCCTCATCCCTATTTTCAGCATTTCTACTTTCATCAAATATCATCAGGCCAAGGATTAAACCTTTAACTCACAGGGTTTGGATAGAGATTCTAGATTCAACTGTAGCAAAATAATGTCATGATTTTTTTTTAACTGATTCATTATTTAAACTTTATAAGTTCAAGTCATTGTATATTTGGCTAAGTAATGATTTCAGATAAGAAACTGCTGGTTGTATTTTTCACACCTCTGAGGCAAATAAGACTCATCCATAGTCCATTAATTTTATAATACATGGTATAGTGAATTATATAACTCATTTACCACCCAGAGCAAATTGCAGATTAATCTTGGGATAGCCTGTTCTAATTACAGATGCCAGAAGAGACAATTATTGAAACACAGTCTGGGAATGTAAGAGACCTAGTAAGTTTACATATGCTAACTGTCACTGACATACATTTATAGAGTTTGAGAGAATAACCACAAGATGGGTATTTTCTTTTTATTCATCAGAATAATACAGAATAATAGATTGTATGTCTTACTTCATATAGTGACTATTTCCGTCTTTTTTTAATCAAGATAAAACATAAAGAATTATATGTCTTATTGTATATAGCATAGTATTCCTTAAAAACAAATATACTTTGTAACAAGAAAATGATGCTTTGAAATATTGGTCTAGATATTCAAACATAACTTTTTTCTCGTAAAACTTAGGAAAGTCATATATGATATTTGATGCTTGTGTATATTCTATCTGAGATGTGGTGATATTTCATTATTGTTTTCATTATCTTGCTCTTTCTAACTACCAAGGCAAAGATAGTTTCAAAAACTTATTGATCTATTATATATATATATATATTCTTTTGAAATAAGTATGTTCATGTGCATTATTTCCTTTACTTGTTTTTAATGCTAAAGATTGATCATAGGGTTTTATGTATATTGGTAAGCACTGTACTAATTATCTACATTCCAGGTTTGTTTTGTTTTTGTTTTTGTTTTTTATGTTTTATTTTGAAACAAGAGCTCATTATGTTGTGCATGTTGGCTTTTGAACTTGAGATCCTCCATACTCAGTTCTCTAAGGAGCTAGGATTATAATCTTGCATTACTAAATAAAGATCTCAAATTTTTAAAATATTCTTTCTTATTAGGTTACTATAGGCTTTTATATGTCTGTTGTACATTTTTAATACCAATCATTTATCAAATGCATGGTCTAAAGATGGTTTTTCCATTAGTATATATTGTTTGTTCTAATTACAGATCTTGTTTTAATTACAGATGACAGAATCAACAATTAATAAAGTGCTGTCTGAGAATATAAGTGAGTTACACTGTTCTTTCTAGTGATGGTTTCTTTTGCTTTTATGACACTTCATGTTAGTGTATTCCAATTTGTCTCTTTTTTGTTATTGTATGTTCTTTTTTTTTTATTAGATGTTTTCTTTATTTACAATATCTCCTTTCCCAGGTTCCCCTCCAAAACAAAAAAGAAAAAGAAAAGAAAATACGAAAATAAAATAAAATAAAACCTAAAACTAAAACAATCCCCTGTTCTCTCCCCCGCCTTCCCCTGCTCACTACCTAACCCTCTCCCACTTTCTGGCCCTGGCATTCCCCTACACTGGGGCATAAAACCTTCACAAGGCCAAGGGCCTCTCCTTCCATTGATGACTGCTTGGCCATTCTCTGCTATACACATGCTGCTGTAGCCATGAGTCCCCCCATGTGTACTATTTGGTTGGAGTTTTAGTCCCTGGGAGCTCTGAGGGTACTAGTTAGTTCATATTGTTGTTCGTGCTAAGGGTCTACAAACCCTTCAGCTCCTTGGGTCCTTTCTCTAGCTCCTTCATTGGGGAACCTGTACTCAGTCCAATGGATGGCTGTGAGCCTCTACTTCTGTATTAGTTGGATACTATCAAAGATATATCAGGCTCCTGTCAGTCAGCACTTGCTGATATCCACAATAGTGTCTGGATTTGCTGATTGAATATGGGAAGGATTCTCAGATGGAGCAGTCTGTGGATTGTCCTTCCTTCAGTCTCTATTCCATAGTTTGTCTCTGAAAATCCTTCCATAGGTATTTTGTCCCCCCTTTTAAGAAGGAATGAAGTATCCGCACTTTGGTCTTCCTTCTTCTTGAATTTCTTGTGGTTTGTGGATTGTACTTTGTGTATTCTGATCTTCTAGGCTAATATCCACTTATCAGAGAATGCATACCACGTGTGTTCTTTTGGGATTGTGTTACCTCACTCAGGATGATATTCTCCAGGTCCATCCATTTCTCCAAGAATTTCATAAATTCATTGCTTTTAATAGCTGAGTAGTACTCCATTGTGTAGATGTACTACATTTTCTGTATCCATTCATCTGTTGAGGAACATCTGGCTTGTTTCCAGTTTCTGGCTATTATAAATAAGGCTGCTGTGAACATAGTGGAGCTTGGGTTCTTATTACATGTTATAGCATCTTCTGGGTATATGCCCAGGAGTGGTATAGCTGGGACTTCTGGTAGTACTATGTCCAATTTCCAGAGGAACCACCAAGCTGATTTCCAGAGAGGTTGTACCAGCTTGCAATTCCACCAGCAATAAAGGAGTGTTCCTCTTTCTCCACAACTTCGCCAGCATCTACTGTCACCTGAGTTTTTTATCCTAGCCATTCTGACTGGTGTGAGGTGGAATCTCAGGGTTGTTTTGATTTGCATTTCCCTGATGACTAAAGATGTTGAACATTTCTTTAGGTGCTTCTCAGCCATTCGTTATTCATCAGTTGAGAATTCTTTGTTTAGCTCTGTACTCCATTTTTTAATCGGGTTATTTGTTTCTCTGCAGTCTAACTTCTTGAGTTCTTTGTATATATTGGATTATTGTGTGTTCTTATGAGGATATTTCAAAACACAAAACATAGCCTTGGAGCTCAAACTCACAGAAGTCCTGCATGCTTTCACATTGTGGTTTGACACTTCCAACTCTTAGATCAAATAACCAGTTAATTTATTACTGCTATTGTTAAAAACAATGAAAAGATATCATGTGCTGTTGAACATGTAGAGAAAGGGGAGCACTTGCATATTCCTGTCTGGTTTATACATGTGCAAAAGACAATGAGGATTTCTCAGAGAATTCAGAACTGAAAAAGCACAAGATTCGCCAATTTCTAATATTAAGCCATCTTAGAATGAAACTGTATTCATATCTCAGAGGTAAATGTGGACTATCATGCTCAAAGAGACAATAATAACAATAAGTAGATATGGAACCAACTTAGGCTTTCATCAATGACTGAAGGAAAAGAAATATTGGTATGACTGTGAGTGTGTGTGTGTCTGTGTGTGTGTGTGTCTGTGTGTGTCTATGTCTGTGTGTGTAGTTTTGTGTAGCAAATGTTTTGTGATAAATTAGGTGAACTTCGAGGAGCTTTTGGAAAATAAACTAAGTAGCTCCAAAAGACAATATGTAGCCTTACATCTATGCAGATCCAGATATTAATACCCAAAGAAATAAAACAGAGAGGTGATCACTAGAGTTTGGAATGAGATAATTGGCATTATGTTCAAAAGTGTATACAAAATCTCAGTTACAACAGGAGATTTAGTTTAAGAAAATTATTGTATATAGTAATAAGAATGGTTAATAATCACACTGCATATTTAAACACTACCTCTGTAACATTCTTAATTTCTTTTGTCATATATACCAAACTAAATATGCCAGGCAAATATACGTGAGGATTAATTTATTTGATAATTCTATTGTGCTGACATATATAGAACATCATATGGTAAATCATAGAAATAGTAATACAAATTCAAAATAACATTTTGACCAATAATATGTAACAAATAGAGCTGTGGTCCCTTGGGATTGCATAAATAATATCATGGCTATTGTCATTTCCATAAGTATATGGTATTTATAATTTTGCTTAATGAAACATTTCATGAACATTATTCTCATATTTAAGAAATACTGAATATATAAATTATTTTATAAAAATTTAAAGTATAATTTTCTGCTAATACAGTTCCTCATTTTGTTTTCTGTTAAAATAATTTTGAATACTGGCATTTATTGGATGGGGAAATTGTAATCATTTGGCTATCACATCTGTATACTACAGGATATTAAGAGTCTTGAGTGAAAAACCCTTCCCTTATACTTGGATACAAATGAGTGTCTTGGTGAACCTAAGTATAATGATCACAGAAGATCTAATGCTTCACTAAGCTTTGATATATGCAGCACATTGGACTGTGATATTTTTAAATTGCTTTAAAATGCAAATTATTTTTTAGTTCTTGATGTATTTCTTTCAGATCTTGAGTATCTGGTCAGTGCAATATTCTGTTCAAAGTAAGAGGCTTTTGAAACCCAGCACTATCTTTCTGACAAGAAAGATAACCTTTCTCTCCTCTTAAACAGTTATTCACAATTATTTGATATCATTTATCTGCTTTCCACAGTGGTCTGACAGCTCTGGCATTTTGCCATGTTCACTACACTTTTCTCTAAGATGATATGTTAGGAAAAAACTTAGAGTCTGCTTCTTCTAGCTCTGATTCTTAACGGATACTGAAAACTATTACATCCGATGAAATATGTCAGAATATACTTTTAATTGCATTTTAATGATATACGTACACTGATAGAATGAAGGATTCCCAAAAGATGAACACTAGAATAATATTTAAAGTTAAGTAAATATATATTACTTTGATATAATGCTATTATAATTTATGTAATATGCTCAGAAATGAAATTAATACGCTTTTTAGATAAATTCAAAAATGTCAATTTAAGCTACATTAAAGTGAGCTAAACTTAGTTGTTGCACTTGCATATATTTTATATGCTATTTAAACTCTGTTTTACATATATTTATATATATGCATATAACATTGTAAAATAATCTATTTCAATGTATAAAAATGCATTCAAACATTTTATTTGATTAGTACATTGTTTATAAAAATGTCTATAATTTTTTTTCTGCCTAATTTACTTAATAATATGCCTAATTTTCATTTTTGTAGAATATTACAGCATATCTAGTTTTTAAAATTAATGTCATAAAATCTTAAGTTATTTTGTTTGCTTATAAAAGCAATTTCTTTCTTAAATGTTTCATTCTGAAACTCTCAGGTGAGAGACACCTACATACATGGAGTTTTTCTTTGATTCTGTTAATGATCTAAACAGAGTATCATAGAAGTATGGTTAGAAAAGTAAGACTTTGGGAAAGTTACTATAGACTGTAATCTAACTGAGCCTCTATTGTTAAAATAAGGTAAATCAATTATGCCTCACCAAACCTCACAGACTATCACAAAACAAAAGGTTGTAAAAAATATAAGATCTAGGAAGACCAGAATTAAACAGTGTTTTCTAAACATATCAGAACCATATATCCATAAACTCAGAGCTGCTAAGATTGGTTGCAAAAAAAAAAAAAATGTTTCCCCAAAACCAATCAAACAATATTCAAGCATGGCTTATGGATGAGCTCAAGTGTCCCTAGCCCTGACTGAGGGGGTATGGACAGTTGATGGCTTCAGAGGATGTAGCTTACACTGTTTAAGAGTTCGACATCAGTCCAGTAGATGAAGTTGATTCTAAGAGTAGGATCAGCAAAAATTTAAGCCCATGAATTTTGATAAAGAAAGACCAGAACTTGGGATAGATTATAGATGTAAAACATGTTTTTGCTAAGAGCTGGAGGAGGAGTAGCCTATTAATATAATCAAAATGCAGTGTATGAAATACTAAAAGAAGTAGCAATATATTCTATTAAAAGATATTAACATGAAATCTATAATATTCACATAATATAGTTATAATAAATACCTCAATATATTTTAAGACACATTTTAGTCTGTTCAGTATGCTAATGAAACACCTGAAAGGCCTTGACTTTGTACTTAAATGCAGATCAGAAGTTGACGTTTTTCAAAAGGTCTGAATTATCTGCTTTATATTTTATATTTAGCAGTTTGTAAATATTTCAAACACGGGAATTAGGCTTAATATTATCCAAACATTGAAATGTGTTCAAAGAAATATTTCTTTTCCTTTTTTCCTTACAGGTTCACACTACTGTTCACCCTGACTGCATACAAGCCTTGGCTCCCAGACAAAGCGCAAGATAAGCTTCTACACTGTATAGACATTTGAAACACTCTTTTTTAAAACAATTTTTATTAGGTATTTTTTTTTATTTACATGTCATACGATATCTCCTTTCCCAGTTTTCCCTCAAAAAAAATAAATAAATAAAAAAATAAAAACAAAAAACAGCAACAAGAAAAAAACTCTGTTCCGGCCCCCCCTCCGCATACTTGCCAAACCACCCTCTCCTGCTTACTGGCCCTGGCATTCCCCTACACTGGGGCATAGAACCTTCCCAGGGCCAAGGGCCTCTCCTCCCATTGATGACCGACTTGGCCATCCTCTACTATACATATGCTGCTGGAGCCATGAGTCCGACCATGTGTACTCTTTGGTTGGTGGTTTAGTCTCTGGGAGCTCTGAGGGTACTAGTTAGTTGATATTGTTGTTTGTGCTAAGGGACTGCAAATCCTTCAGCTCCTTGGGTCCTGTCTCTGTCTCCTTCATTGGGGACCCTGTGCTCAGTCCAATGGATGGACGTGAGCTTCTCCTTTTGCACTAGTTGGGTACTGTCAGAGCTTCTCAGGAGATAGCTATATCAGGCTGGATTGTCCTTCCTTCAGTCTCTGCTCCATAGTTAGTCTCTGCAACTCCTTCCATGGGTGTTACTCATGGATCTAGACATCTATAAACATAGAATTAGAAGAATAAATGGGAAGGAGAATTGAAAAATAGTATTGTGATTTTATGGGAAAAGTCTCTGCTATGTGGTTCTCCACTGGCTGAAATGTACCTACTGCCATTACTCACACACATATACACACATAAACAAATTTTGGGTTTTTTTTTTTTTTTTTTGCTTATATGTGTATATATGCTCTTTCTCTCTCTCTCTCCCTGTGTGTGTGTGTGTGTGTGTGTATACACATGCTGTGTGTTTTTTTATTATATCTGTTTAAGATACAGGCATGTTTCACAAAGAATAGAGGAATATGACTAGCCTATGTGACCAGAAATAATATATTCTAAAGAGACATTTGTACTACTGTCTTTGGCTATCAGGTTATTGAGAGAAAAATATGTCCAAAATTGGGTGAAGATTTGCAATTTAATTTGTCAGAGGACAAATGCATATCATGTGTGTTCTTTTGTGATTGGGTTACCTCACTCAGGATGATAATTCTCCAGATCCATCCATTTTCCTAAGAATTTCATAAATTCATCATTTTTAATAGCTGAGTAGTACTCCACTGTGTAGGTGTATCACATTTTCTGTATCCATTCCTCGGTTGAGGGACATCTGGCTTGTTTCCAGCTTCTGGCTATTATAAATAAGGTTGCTATGAACATAGTGGTGCATGTGTCATTTTTACATGTTGTAGCATCTTCTGGGTATATGCCTAGGAGTGGTATACCTGGGTCCTCTGGTAGTACTATGTTCCAATTTCCAGAGGAACTGCCAAACTGATTTCTTGAGTGGCTGTACCAGTTTGCAATCCCACCAACAATGAAGGAGTGTTTCCCTTTCACCACAACCTCCCCAACATCTGCTGTCACCTGAGTCTTTTATCCTAGCCATTCTGACTGGTGTGAGGTGGAATCTCAGAGTTGTTTTGATTTGCATTTCCCTGATGCCTAAGGATGTTGAACATTTCTTTAGGTGCTTTTCAGCCATTTGGTATTAGCCAGTGGAGAATTCTTTGTTTAGCTCTGTATCCCATTTTTAATATGGTTATTTTGTTCTCTGGAGTCTAACTTCTTGAGTTATTTGTATATATTGGATATTAGCCCTCTATCAGATATAAGATTGATAAAAATCTTTTCCCAATTTGTTGGTTGCCATTTTGTCCTATTGATAGTGTCTTTTGCCTTACAGAAGCTTTGCAACTTTAAGAGGTCCCATTTGTCAATTCTTGATCTTAGAACATAAGCTATTGGTATTCTATTCAGGAAATTTCCCCCTGTGCCTACGTGCTTGAGGCTCTTCCCCACTTTCTTTTCTATTAGTTTGAGTGCATCTGGTTTTATGTGGAGGTCCTTGATCCACTTGGACTTGAACTATGTACAAGGAGAGAGAAATGGATTGATTTGCATTCTTCTACATACTAACTGCCAGACCAATTTCCCTTATAAATATTGATGCGAAAATACTCAATAAAATTCTTGTAAACTGAATCCAAGAATACATCAAAAGATCATCCACCACGATCAAGTAGACTTCATCCCAGGGATGCAGGAATGGTTTAATATTCGGAAATCCATCAATGTAATTCACTATATAAACAAACTCAAAGAAAAAAATTCATATGATCATCTCATTAGATGCTAAGAAAGCATTTGACAAAATCCAACATCCCTTCATGATAAAAGTCTTGGAAAGATCAGGAATCTTTTCATTCAAAGATCAGGCCCATTCTGAAACATAGTAAAAGCAATATACAGCAAACCAGTAGCCAACATCAAACTAAATGGAGAGATACTTGAAGCAATCTCACTAAAATCAGGGTCTAGACAAAGCTGCTCACGTTTTCCCTACCTATTCAATATTGTACTTGAAGTCCTAGCCAAAGCAATTAGACAACAAATGGACATCAAAAAGATGTGAATTGGAAAGGAAGAAGTCAAATTACCACTCTCTGCTGATGATATGATAGTATACTTAAGTGATCCCAAAAATTCCACCAGAGAGCTCCTAAAGCTGATAAACAACTTCAGCAAAGTAGCTGGATATAAAATTAACTCAAGCAAATCAATGGTCTTCCTCTACACAAAGAATAAACAGGCTGAGAATGAAATTAGGGAAACAACACCCTTCACAATAGTTATAAATAGAATAAAATACCTTGGTGTGACTCTAATTAAGCAAATAAAAGATCTGTTTGACAAGAACTTCAAGTCTCTGAAGAAGGAAATTGAAGAAGATCTCAGAAGATGAAAACATCTCCCATGCACAAGGATTGGCAGGATTAATATAGTAAAAATGACCATCTTGCCAAGAGCAATCTACAGATTCAATGCAATCCCCATCAAAATTCCAACTCAATTCTTCACACACTTAGAGAGAACAATTTGCAAATTCATCTGGAATAACAAAAAACCCAGGATAGCCAAAACTATTTTCAACAATAAAGGAATGTCTAGTGGAATCACCATCCCTGACCTTAAGCTGTACTATAGAGCAATAGTCATAAAAACTGCATGGTACTGGTACAGTGACAGGCAGGTAGATCAATGGAGTAGAATTGAAGACCCAGAAATGAACCTGCATACCTAGGGTCACTTGATCTTTGACAAAGGATCTAAAACCATCCAGTGGAAAAAGGACAGCATTTTCAACAAGTGGTGCTGGCATGTTGTGTGTTTTAATTCAAGCTAAATATGCAAGTAAAAACTCTCAAATGGCATCTGTTCCCCATGGACACAGCTGAAAATCTTGAGTAACTGTAAGATGTTTGGACAATTATTTGTATTTCCTCATTCATTGGCTTCATGTTAGGAGCCATTCTTTCAAATACAAGATATTTTTAAGCTAATTGATTAATTTGGAAGCTTGTAGATATTTTAAAAAGTATAACAAGCATTTTAATATTTATAATATATAGTTTTCAAACTCATAAATATTAATGACATTTAACTTGTACAAGTATGAGGTAAAAATCTAAAATTGCAAAGAATATATAATTTCTACTAAAATTTAAAATTAATGGATAAGTATATAGTATCCATGTAATTTCTATAAATCTATGTTGTGATTATCCTTATAATTTCTATAAAAGTTATGTGATGATTATTTTATCAAGCTATTATAAAATCCATGTCAAATTTTATTATACAAATTGATATTTGTACATCTTTTTATTATACTCTCAGAATATTAATGGAAATATTTTAATTAATAAATTTTTACCCTCTAAGTTATAGTACATTCAAAATAAAAGAATAAAATTATTTATGTTTTTATGTAAGCCTATATATAAATGAAAAAACATAGATGAAAATAAACAGATAAAGTAACTTGATTAAATTTTCTGATAAATTTCTTATTGATAAATTATGTCTCGTTCTCTAACTAAACAATGCCAGTCTGATAGCTTCCTATACTTCTTTCTAACGGTTGTTGTATTTTACAGTACCATTCAGTAGCTTTTACTAGCAAGATTGATGAAACTGTTGTTCAAGATTTGTTGGATGCTTTAAGATGTAAGATAGATGGAGTAGACAATTATATGCATTCTATTAACCTAGTATACAATTTTATGTAGGTTGAAGTCACTCCATATTTCTAGAGACAAATCTCTTTTATGGACAATGATCTAACAAGGTACAGAATTTCCCGATATGGTAGATTTCCTGTTTTAGGAGCACAGGTGGGTTTTAAAAAAGTGCTATTCTCTTCATCGTTATAAATAATACCAACTAAATTATAACACGATTTGATTTTAACATCTGAGGGCTTACTTTCAAAGATGATAGCTAACATTTTACACATTTATAAGTGTGTGTGCAGACAAATACAATAGTATAGCAATTGGATAAACTATATTGTCCATGAATACAGGACTTCTGAGGTGCTTAATTTTCCTCTATTGTTCTACATTCAAGATGGGTTTATGACTTCTGCTTTATATGTAGCAGGGAACTGCCTCATCTGGCATCAATGGGAGGGGAGGCCCTTGGTCTTGTGGAGGCTTGATGCCCCAGCCTAGGGGTAAGTTAGAGTGGTGAGGCAGGAGTGGGTGGGTTGGTGGAGGAGTACCTCTTAGAGGAAAGGGGCAGGAGTGATGCGATGGGGATTTGCAGAGGCGAGAGTTGTAAGGCAGACAACATTCGAAATATAAATAAATAAAATAGCCAATTTAACAACAACAACAAAAAAGATCTTTTGGATATTAGCCCTCTATCAGATGGAGGGTTCAAAAATATTCTTTTCCCAATCTATGGTATGGCATTTTGTCTAATTGACAGTGTTCTTTGCCTTACAGAATCTTTTTAATTTTATGAGGTCCATTTGTCAATAGTTTATCTTAGACTATGAGCCATTGGTGTTCTGTTCAGGAAAATTTCTCCTGTGCCAAAGTGTTCTAGGTTCTTTCCCACTTTCTCTTCTGTTAGATTCAGATTATCAGGTTTTATATGGAGGTCGTTGATCCCCTTGGACTTGAGTTGTGTACAAGGAGATAAGAATGGATCAATTTGCATTCTTGTATATGCTGACCACCAGTTGAGTCAGCACCATTTGTTAGAAATGTGTCTTTTTTCCACTGGATAGTTTTGGCTTCTTTGTCAAAGATCAAGTGACCATAGATATATGGGTTTATTTCTGGATCTTCAATTATATTCCACTGATCTACTTGTCTGTCTCTCTACCAATATCATGTGGTTTTTATCACCATTGCCCTGTAGTATAGCTTGAGGTCAGGGATGTTGATTCCCCAAGAAGTACTTTTACTGTTTAGAAAAAATTTTTTCTATCTTGAGTTTTTTGTAATTCCAGATAAATTTAAGAATCACCCTTTCTATCTCTGTGAAGAATTGAGTTGGATTTTTGATGTGGATTGCATTGAATCTGTAAATTGCTTTTGGCAAGGTGGCCAATTTTACTATGTTAATCCTGCTGAGCATGGGAGATCTTTCCATAATCTGAGGTCTTCTTCAATTTCTTTCTTCAGATACTCGTTCTTGTCATACAGATATTTCACTTGCTTGGGTAGAATCACACTAAGATAGTTTATATTATTTGTGACTATTGTGAAGGGTGTTGTTTCCTAATTCCTTTCTCAGACCATTTATCCTTTGATTAGAGGAAAACTACTGATTTGGTTGAATTAATTTTATATCCAGCCACTTTGTTGAAGTTGTTCTTCATCTTTAGAAGTTTTCTCATGGATTTTTTGGAGTAATTTATGTAAGCTATCATATCATCTGCAAAATAGTGATATTTTAACTTCTTCCTTTCCAATTTGTATCCTTTGGATCTCCTTTTGCTGCCTAATTGCTCTAGGCACTGCCCCCAGTTGAGGGCCAGGGCCACCCACCCACCTCAATAATAGTAATCCAGAATTCCTCCTGTCAAAAAGAAATGCAGGGACAAAGAGTAGAGCAGATTCTGAAGGAAAAGCCATCCAAAGATTGCCCCACCTAGGGATCCATCTCACCTGCAGACACTAAACCCAAACACTGTTGCAGATGCCAAGAAGTGCTTGCTGACAAGAGCCTGGTATAGCTTTCTCCTGAGAGGCTCTGCCAGAATCTGACCATTACAAATACAGATGCACACAGCCAAACATTGAACTGAGTGCAGAGACTCTAATGGAAGAGGTAGGAAAATGACTGAAGGAGCTGAAGGGGTTTGCAATCCCATAGGAAGAACAACAATATCAACCAAGAAGACCACCCAAAGCTTCCAGGAACTAAACTACCAACCATAGAGTATATACATGGAGGTACCTATGGCTCCAGCTACATATGTAGCAGAGGATTATCATATCTGGCATCAATGGGAATGGTGCCCCTTGGTCCTGTGGAGGCTCCATGACCCAGCATAGAGGAATGCTAGAGTGCTGATGGGGGATTTGTTGTGCAGGTTGGGAAATACCCTTATAGAGGTAGGTGTTGAGGGGAGAAAATAGGGGATTGAGGGGGGGATGGGAAAGGGGTAACATTTAAAATGTAAATAAATAAAAATAATCAATAAAAATTATGAAAAATAAAGATCCTCCCCCAAAAGTTGTTTAATATTAACTTAAAATACTAGATTACAACATACAGTGGTTAAAAAAAACCCTAATTTTCCCATTGGTTGAATAAAGTTTTCATTGGTATGTAAACACATTATATTTTTACTTGTCTATTAATTTTACAGAAATGTCTCTTGTCTTGAATTCTGAATTAATGTGCTGTAGACTTTAATCTTACCATTTTCTCTTTTGAAACTACTGTGTTCTTGCTCATGGTGTCATTTCTTCATTTACATTGCATGTGTTCTCCATGGCGTCTATCGTAATAATAAGGATTGTTAATGATCCTCATGGATCACAAAGTCTCTTATGTCTTTTTTATATTAATACTCTATATAGAAAATATTGGTTTGGGTGCTGGGGAAATGGTTAATGAATAGAAGTGTCTTCTCTGAGAGCATAAAGACAAGCTGGAATTTCCAGCACACATGCAAAGCAACAGTTAGGACAGAACCTAACTATCACTCAAGCACTGGGAGGTGGAGACAAGCAGATAAGAGGAGATCACTGGCCAGCATGTTTTGCTGAAATGCAAGCTTCCAACTCTGAGACTTCATCTCGGGGCAATATGGCTGAAAGGCTTGAAGGAGCACACTCTGTCTTTTGCCCGCATCGGCATCATGGGACCACACACACATCGACTAGACAACGTACACATATACACACAGAGAGACACTATAGTTTTTATGCATTTCATCATAATTACAAAGGAAAAGTTATTTTTATTATCATTATTTGATCACTTGTGTTTTATTTCCATGATTTTAAAACTTCACTACTTATTATGTAATTGAATAGAAAACCTTGTTTCTCATGAGACTTTTATGTGTTCATAGACAGCATTTCTGTGTCTTAGCATAGCCCTGCTTGAGTTGCTGTCATTTTTTCCCATGCAGGCTCTCCTACGTCTTGCAAATCCTGGGGATATTTACCAAATGAACAGCATTGATGCTATATCACAATCTACGATTTGTCAGTGAAATTGGATGGTGAAGATGCAGCATACTTACATTAACGCATTAACAGAATGCATTAGCAGGGTTTCTAACAGTATGTGTACCTCATCAATTACAATTACTGAGATCCATTTTTATACTTAATTTGACATTTATAATCCTATGAGTCCTTCATGTAACATATAATTGTTTATTGCTTTAGGCTTTATTCTATTTCCTACAATCTTCTTGCAAACAATGTGAATTCTGAGATCATGAATTGTACTTTCACTATTTTGTGCAGACATATGATATGTGTGTGTTTGATATGTGTATGTGAACATTTAAATTATGGGCGTAGACAAAGTAGCATGTTCCTCCATTCCTTCTCCACAAAATAGTTAACAATATTCACCTCAGTGTGAGATTGTTCATCATTTACCCTGCTGTTTTTCTACTTTTGAAATTGAGACCTCTTCCAATTTTTACCTTGAAAATTATGCGAACATCCTGTAATGTGTCAGAGAGTTTTTCCTTCCTGGTGGCAGAATCTTCCTGAGACAGATGTTATCAAAGAGCTTCGTTTTAAAAGGTATGCTCCGGCTGGGGAGGGAGCTCCAAGTATATCACCTGTTGAGTATACACTGGTCCTGATTTTAAGCCTTAGAAATACAATGTTTCTGAATAGTATTTTCAATAATTTAATTTTTTTTGTAAAATGTGAACGACTACTGAGGTAAGTAAAACACTTTTAAAATGTTGCGCATTGTTTAACAATTTGACCATACACGTCAAACATGATAGCCATACATTTAAAAGTTGCATGTTTGTTTATGTATATTTGAAATCTTATAGAGCACATAACTCCAGTAGAGTTATAAAATTAAATATAGTAAAAACAATCATCTAAATTCGGTTGTGATGTGATCATTAAAACCAATTTTATGGTCTATTTTTAAAATAGAAATAAGGAATTCTAATTATGTTTTTCCTGTTCTAAGTGTCATAGAAATAATTTTGAAAACTAATAGAGTCAGTCAATTAAGGTATAGTAGATTCTGAAAGTTACTATCTGTCTTGTAGGAAATTTGAGGTCACACAGTGCACAAACACATACAACACATAAACCCAGTAAAATATGCATGCATGTCCACACACACACACACACACACACACACACACACACACGCACACACTAGTGCAAAGCAATGAATCAATGACTTCAACTTCACCTATGGCTCACATTTACATATCTTTCTTTTCTATATGTGAAGAGATACAAATTACAAATATTATTGCTTAGTTTGTGAAACAAATTCAATGTTTTCTCTTGGGTATTAAGCATTATTCTTAGGCAAATGGATGGTTTGAGCTAATCTGGTAAATAATGAAGATGTGTTAAATCTTTGTGAACAATTGTTTGTGTTTCTAAGTTAAAATGTAATAAATAAATTTGTGTATAATTGGCTCATTTGTGGTTTAAAAGAGGAAAGAAAAGTATTTTAATTGAGAGAGTCAAAGAAATCAAACAGGAATAACTTACTTGGTTATGTGAATAGCCCTACCTTAGAGAGGCTCTGACTTTTGTCCCTCTGTCTTTCAGAATATTAATTGCTCATAAATGTTCATGGGTGTATGTATCACATTAATGGGTTGGTTTAAATCCACACAAGTTACTGATTATTCAACTGCCAGTAATTACACTGCAGGCTTTTCTTTCTGTACTTCTGCATATTATGTAAACTAGCCAATTTGGTGCCTCATCACTGATTTAGAATTCAGCTTTGAACATAAGAGGAATAGTTGCTATTATAATTATAATTCAGTATTCACTTATTTTCTAAAACAAGAAGTGTGAGAGATATATTGGAATATTTAAATGCAGCCAGTGATATGCATGAATATTTATTGGTTTTTCCCTGTTGGTATAAAATTGTCCAAAATTTGTATTCTTATTCATTGAAGAGTTTTTGTTTAATGCTTACGTTTAAAGGGTACATGCAAAAATTCCATTGTTTCACATCCATATGGAAAAATGTGTACTTTTAATTAGTATATTTGTTGCAATGTATTTTCATCCTATATATAACAATTTTCTTTCAAAACTATTCTCATTTTGTAAATGTATATGTGTCATTTACTCTTTTACAAAAGTAGCTTTGGAATGAGTAATATTAGTGTGTTGATGATTAAAACCTTTTATATTTCATTCCTATGTAAGTTTAAGCAATGTGTGGCTAGGGACACCTGAGGTATTATTTTAAAACAATTACAAGTGATAAGGAATAAATTATCTAAGCTTTTTTATCTGCTTTTTAATGTTTTATGGAGAAATATGCTTTTTGTTTTTATTTTTATAGTTTTGTTTCCATTTCATACCTTTCATATATATTGAAGTTTTTCATTTTACCCACATCCCTCTTTACTGAATCCTCTCTCCCTAATTCTTCTAGCCTTTTTCTATCTTTACGTGTGTGCCTTACTGTGATTGATTTGACTTTCTTGCTAGAGATTGGATGGGAGTTAATGTATTAAAGCAAGGTCAGCTTGCAAACTATACTGAAGTGTGCTCAATTAAAGAAAAATTGTTGAACATTTTGTGCAAATGTACAACGTACTTTCTTCGAAATCACCTCTCACTATGTATCTCTGAATGTCAGCCCAGGATTGCTACCTGAGAAGCCATGGGGCTTTGATAGCTTTGCGGAAAGAAAGGTACTTTTCTTTGGGGTGGGGGTACTTCCCATGTTCTTTATGACTCAGTGGACATGCCCACATATGAATTGCATACTTTGGATTCATAGAGGATAAAAATATTTAATTTAGATTAGCTAATAATTATCATGCATTTAAGTTACTCTTTAGAAAATTGAATTTGAAGAAAATAGTACCTGAAGATCTCAAGTTAGAGGAATCATGACTAATATAATCATGCTGTACAAGAACATTATACTAGAGCCTAATGAAAAATTAACATTCCTTCTGTATACCTCAGAATACTGGGAGCTCCTAGTATATTATTCAGAAGTATAACTTGTTATTGTTTGCTTGTATTTTTCATTGTTTCTTTTTTCTCTTTGACTTTGCATACATTTGCATACCTTGTACTTCTTGGCAATATCTGAGGAATCCAGGTCCCATGATTACATGTAGTATTCAATTAGAAGTATAAGCACGTCATCTAGGGAGTTGTCTAATTTGGGTTCCTATATTTTCTTTCTAAGGAAATAACTGGTATTTTAAATAATTAATTTAACAAATCAGTTCTAGGATTTATGCAACAGTTTGATCTAGATTTCACAAACTCCTTTTAGCAAAGAATTTTTAGGGAAGTTTATTCTCCTTGCTGTCATATGAATCGAGCTACTGTACAGGAAATACCTTTTAAAAGTTCTAGTATTTAATTCAGTATTTATTCATTATTTTAGCATGAATAACAATTGAATATTATTTATCTAAAATAAATGCAATAAAAATGATTTGTATTTGGATCAGTCAAGTTGTCAGAATGTTCATGCACTTATGGTAAGATATGAATTTTATAGTGTTTGACAGAAAAGAGTAATAGCTCATGTTTCTTAACATATGTGAAGACTCAGCAGGAGACTCCATCTTACTAAATTTGTTCTGAAATATTACACTATCTCTGCTGAAAGCTTAAACTGGGACTTCTTATCATTTAGAAATATGAGAGTAATTTTTATAGCTACACATATGTGGTATTTTGTTGTAATATCAAGAATATTCCAATTTATTCTCTGAAATCACACAGATATTACAGTTTCCCAGAACCTCAGCACCATGATATTTGTAGTCAAGTCATGTTGTATAGAGGTGAATGTGAACAGAGCTGCAACTCACCAGCACCTGGGTGGCATCAGTTCCTCAATGGCAGTTCACATCTAATTTTCAAGCTCTGGGTGACTCGATTTAGCTAATCTAACTTTTGTTGAGCATATCATCTGCTACAACTAATTCAAAAAAGACAGACTGGTCAATTAATTGTTGCTCAATTAAAGATATAATTAAACAAACAACTAAATAATTACTATTGATTTTGCAGCCATATTTAGGAGTCGGATGGCTTCTCCAGATCACTCAGTCATTAGAATACTTAGTTCTAGCTGACCATGCTGTTTGGGAATGTTTAGAACATTTACTATTCTTTATCTCAAGCAGGAAAATAGTCAGTAGGCACAGCCCTTGTGACTGTATATGTGGAACACAACTCCTACTTTATGTCTATGTCATGATTAGAAATGCAATGTGAACTGACAGTTTCTGCCTCCTGTTGCCATGGCTGCTCTGTCTGATATTAAATCTTTCTTGTTACAGTGGACTATGCCCTTCTAGAACTTTGCATCAAAATAAATTCTTTCTCCTTTAAGTCTCACTAGTCAGAGCAGTGAGAAATTAACAAACTACATAGTTTGGGTTTTATTTTTGTTGTTGTTTGCTTTTTACATTACTTGAAGGTATGACATGGCTGTGCTAAAGGGTTATTTTACAAATCTATGTTTCTGTAAATTTGTATAGCTTTTCTTTCCCTAAACTCAATGAGGTGCTTTCCTTCTATTGCAACAACTATTATCAAATATTGAGTTGTGATGTGTTGTGGTTTGTATATGCTTGGCCAGTGAGTGGCACAATTAGAAGGTATGGCATTGTTGGAGTAAATGTGTCATTGTGGGGGCGGGGTTTGAGGTCTCTTATGCTCAGGCTACACCCATGTGGCTCACAGTTTCTTCCACTGCCTGTGGATGAAGATGTAGAACACTGAGCTCCTTCATTAGCACCCTGTCTGCCTAGATGCTGCCCTGTTCACACCTTGATGATAATGGACTGAACTTCTGAACCTGTAAGTCAGCTCCAATTAAATATTGTCCTTTATAAGATTTGCTTTGGTCATGTTATCTGTTCATAACAATAAAACCCTTACTAAGACAAGATGTCTTACACATAATGATGTATAATTACATAAAGATATTTAATTACAATACAAGGTGCTCAGTCAAATATACTAACACAGATTCTGGATGATTAATGTTAGTTGCAGTGTAGGGACAAGTAAATGCAAAGTCTATAGAGTGCAAAATATCTGTACCTCAAGAGTGCCATACATCAAGACCTTCTGAGTGGCTTAACCAAGTATTCTCTTCTCCAGGCATTTGCAGACTGGTCCTCAGAGGACCAGTCCCTGGAGGAATAAAGGATTTGGCAAAAGCAAGCCCTCTTGCATATTGTTTTACAAATATACATAAACTATATGTGAATTTTATATCCATTTGAAAAATCAAAATGTGTAATTGCAACTTTTAAATATCTATGTCTATTTCCATGAGCTAATTGACTTGTGGAATTATGTTCCTGTCTTGTTTTCTCATGCTTATCTACAGTAAATAAATATGAACACAAAAACAGCAGTTACTGGCTTCTGTCATATTTTTCTCATTATGCGTTGCACACTGCAGTCTTCTCCAGGCTCTGGCATATACTTTGCTTCATTCCTGAAGTATGACACATTCCAGCACAGTTTAAAATAGTTATCTTCCAGTTAGAATGCAGGCAGTGATGGATGCAAGTTGTTTCCCTAGGGACCTTGTTAGAGAACATCACTCATATGTTCAGGGAACGTTTGAACAAATGGACCTGCTGTTCTACCTAATGCTGTTATAATTCCTTGATACATGGTCACTGCATGTGACAATTGAGACTGTCACTTAGAACATAAGCACATTTCTAAGCTCGTTTTAAAGACTGCACACTAATTCTTCTCAGAGAAGTTATCATAAAGAGTAAATATTTGCATCTTGACAGTCACTAAGTTTAAACATTACATAGTATATTCAGCTCCAGAAAGTGGGATGATATCTTAGGTAGAAAGTCATGCACAATTCTTTAAGCAAGGCATTATGGAAAACTCTAGTTGAGAAAAAGTGCACAATATCCATAAAATACCAATACATACACATGCAAAATATATAGAATACCAATGGATTCATTGTTATTCTACCAAATGACGATAGATAAGACTGTGTAAATATAAAAGAGAATCAAATTTCAACTTGTTATGAAAGAACCTAGGAAAATTTTAATTTGGGTTTTGAAATGTTAAAAATAAGCAATTTGCTTGATTCCTATAAAGAAATGGATAAAATGTTTAGGAATCTATTTCCATGCCAAAATTGGTTATTTGTGTGTTCAATACAAATGTGTAAATAAAACACAAAAAAAACCAATAAGCAAAGAAAAACAAAACCAAACAAACAAACAAAAAACTTCAACATATTTATACCTAGAAACAATTCATGTAAATCAACCCAAATAAGAATTAACATGACTTAAAAACAATTCCCTCTTTAGAAAAAAGTTATATTGGAATTTTTTTTCAGACAATTAAAAACACATTTAACATTCAAGAAAAAGAGACTCTGCAGTGAACAGCACTCGCTGATCTTAAGGAGGATCTTGGTACAGCAACTGCATCCTCACCTGTACCTTCACTTACAACTCTTACAATGCTCACTTCTGGGCTGAGATCCTACATGCAGGGAAGAACACATACACACACACAGCTTGTTTGCTTATTTTATAATTAATATTAATACTCAAAATATATAATATTCTAATCAACACTTTAATAAAAGGATATCAATCATTAAACTTAAATTTAATCCAAAAAGAAATTGTGGTTGACATTAAAACCCAAGTTGTTCAAGTTTAAGCAAGCATTTCATGGCTTATAGGAATCAAGTACAGTACCTTGAACTGGAGCCAGAGTTGAAAGCAAAACAGGACTGTGCCATATCTAATTTAAATTGTTTTTCTATTCATCATGAATATGTATGTATGTATACAAAAACCATAGCATAGGGTCTCTATTAGGTTGAATTGGCTTACTAAGTTTTCCTCACTAAATATTGGTGAATTAAACATATTTATACAATATATTTTGTTAACTTTTTTCTATTGAAATATATACAAGGAATAATTGTATAAAATGTAAAATAATAATGTGGCTAAGCTCTCTATTTGAATACTAAATACATTTTAACCTGGCTTTACTAAAGGGTTAATTTTATAAAATAAACATTGTTTAAAGCTTTACTTATTTGCTAGCAGAGTCATGTATTTTGACTAAATATAGATTTGTAAGTTATATATCTCAATGATCTTTATAATGCATAGTTTATGTATAGTATACTTGACTATAATATAGTTATAGTTTGTGTATATACAATATATGTATATACTATGTAATTATAAATCAATATGCACACATTAATTTATAAATTATAAAAATGAATATATATTAAATCAGTTTGAATGGTGCTTTACAGACTCTATATACAATATACATTTTAACTTTTTTTTGTTTGTTTGTTTGTTTTTGTTTGTTTTTTCGAGACAGGGTTTCTCTGTGTATCCCTGGCTGTCCTGGAACTTACTCTGTAGACCAGGCTGGCCTCAAACTCAGTAATCTGCCTGCATCTGCCTCCCAAGTGCTGGGATTAAAGGTGTGTGCCACCACCGCTTTTTAACTGAGTTTATAAATAGTCTTTTTAATACTAAAATTAATTAAATTTTTATATAGTTTAAGGAAGTCAGATACATAGTAATTATATAGTTTTAATGATATTTTACATTGATAGAGTCTTTCTACATATTTCTCTGTGTATTTGTCTGTATGTGATTATGTGTATTCAGTACATTATGACACCTTGATATAGTTATTCAAATATTCTAGACAGATTAGACTACAGTACATACTCACTGTCAGCATAATAAGACATAGAACTTCACTAATAAACTATATGACTTAAATTACAAAAAAATAAATCATTTTATATAACTTATTAGTAAGACTATAGAATTAATGTTTTG
The DNA here is from genome assembly GCA_019843815.1 of Montemys delectorum. NCBI lineage: Eukaryota > Metazoa > Chordata > Mammalia > Rodentia > Muridae > Montemys > Montemys delectorum. The sequence goes on along the minus strand of JADRCD010200220.1, from coordinate 3,095 downwards.
ACAATTCTAGAAGATGAGAGCAGATGAAAGACTCTGCTAGACAGTAGATCTATCAGTAAGAGAAGATTGTCAACATGGTAAATAGTTTAAGGAAAAAGGCAAAGGAGCCAGTAAAGTTGCAGCTGAAGAAAGGAGGTCTAGATATCCACAAGAAAGTCACAGTTAAAGCATACGATTTAGAGACTTTTAATAGTCGTATGATGTATGGAAAAAATTGAACATCTTAACTCACAACCAATAAACCTTTAAAATGCCTAACATCCTTGTTTTTGAACAGTATATTTCAAAAATAGCTGTCTTTTTTATTTTACTTTACATTTTTTACAGTCCACTTGTCACCAACCTCCCAGTTTTCCCTCCCACAGTTCCTCATACCATTCTTTCCCCCTTTCTCCAAAAGAATGCCCCTGACTCTGTCAGGCCTTGCCACTTGCTAGAGCCTCAAGTCTCTAGCTTATCTTCTCCCATTGAGGACAGATCATGTAGTCGACGGCTGTATTAGGGTCTGGTGCCTCGGACCAATTCATGTACGCTGTGTGATTGGTGGCTCAGTGTCTGAGAGATCTCATGAGTCTGGGTTAGTTGAGACTGCTAGCCTTCCTATGTGGTCACCCTCCTCCTCGGCTTCTTACAGCCTTTCCCTTATTCAACCACAGGGGTCCCTGACTTAAGTCCAATGGTTGGGTGTAAGTACATCACCTGCCTCAACCAGCTACTTGTTGAGCCTCTCAGAGGACAGCCAGGCTAAACTCACCTCTGTAATCATCAGTAATAGTGCCAGCCTTGGAGCCTTCCCTTGAGATGGATTCCAAGGACTGCCTTTACCCCAGTCTCTTCTCCATTTTTGTCCCTGCTAACCCTGCCTTTTTAAGTCTCCTATGCCCCAAATTTTAACAAAGAAAAAGTGAGTTTTAGAAGAGTACTGGGTATGAAATTCTTTTAAATGTAATTGCCCTCTAATATTTCTTCTGGACCACTAAGGAGAGGAACTCTTGCAGATGGACCTATGCACTAATTTGTGTTGGAGTGCCAGATGGAATAGTGACATTCCAGTGACTCATGGTGTGATGTGTTGGTGTTTCAGAAGGATGTATGAAAGTATATTGTTAGCCTTCTTAATAAGGTAAGAGTACAGTTTTAACAACAACATTTTGGAAAACAGGAGGGCTATGTTACTTGAAGAATTCCTAATGATATTAACAATGACAATGTAATAAAGAAATTCTAAAAATATTTGTAATTTGACCCAAAATTATTTTAAATATGCCCATCATTGATATACACACACTGCTGACATTTTTGGTCTGAAGTTGTAGTGTTATAGGAAATCTACAAACAAATTATGTTTGTGAATATAACTAATGACTTTAACCATTGATCACACATTATTGTAAACTCTGAAGACATATTTGACAACATAGTAAGTGAATTCCACTAGGTATCTCTTATCTCAAAGCATTTTACAATCAAGGTGACTGACAACTTGTATTCACATTTATTGTACAAATACCTTTGGAGAATATGGCGAATATCCTTCCATGGCACAAAAAGTACATCTTTTATGTATTATATAGTGAGTATACTATGTTCTTGTTAGTCAAACATTAGGCATGCATGTGATTCACTATGAAAATCTACACCACAATCAAGACTGATTATGTAATAAAGGATAGAAAACTACAGCATTTGGATGAAAAGAGATAATTTAAACTTTTAGTTTTGGATAATAGTTACTATTTGCATGGTATCTGATTCTTGTCTTAAATTCAACATTGTCTTCTGAACCAGTTACTACAGAAACATCAAAAAAAAAAAACCTTTAAGATATATTGCTCTAAGAAGGCAAAACTCTCTATTGGAATTTGCTACTGAGACTCCGGGGCCTGAAGTTAGGACACAAGTAAAACCATAGCACTTTCTAGTTTGAGACAGGAGGAATCCAAGGAGGGTGGCCTAGGCTAGAAAGCAAGATTCTATTTAAAGCTGAAAAGAAAGTTTAAAAATTGAAGGGTGAAAATTTAATTACAATAGAGAAGGTAATATTTTTCCTAGGCTTCCCCTAGAAATCAAAAGATGATGGGAGTTTGTCGAACTTCTGTGCTGATCTATTCTTACCTTGGACAAGTGTCATGAAGCACACACAATCCTTCCTCACTTGTTCTTTGCTTTGTTTTCTGCACCTTTCAGTAAAATTATAGTTATAGATTCCATTTATGTCAGTTTTTAATTATAAAATATGAAGAAAGTAAACCCTTTGCCAAAATGTAAGCATACTATATTAAAATTTGGATGTATACATAAACTATTTGGTAATGTAGAAGAATTTTAATCCAGCAGCATGGCTGTTCTGGCATAGGATCACATCCAAAGAGCTTTTAGGTTAGTATGATCCAGCTGGAATAGGGACATGGCTTTAATCCCAGGAGACAAATCCAAGCAGATCTCAGAGTTCAAGGTCAGCCTAGTTTCAAGCAAGTTCCCAGTAAAGAAAAGCTTAGGTCCAAGCGTGGTAGTACATGCTTTCAGTCCTAGCACTCAGAAGACAGGCATGCAGATCTCTGAGTCCTATCAGGCAGTTCAGTTGAGTCAATAAGTTGAGAAGGAGGCTGTGAAGCTGAGTTTGTGGCAATTCAGTTGGTGGCAGTTCAGTTCATGGAATGCAGAGTAGTTTTTATCAGGACAGTTTTAGAGACAGGTTGCCGAAACAATAAGCAGGGCACAGAGAAAGATAGACCAAGCAGAAGAATGAGATGAGGCCAGTAGTTTAAAACAGATTGACAGTGTTTATTTGAGGCCAAGCAGAATGGCTGGTCGTAAGCTTAGATTAGCCAGTTTGAGTCAGTTAGCTTGGAGAGGAGTTGGAGCCAGAAGAGCTGAGTTGAATCAGCCAGCCAGAATAAAGAAAGAGCCAGAAAAGGGAAGCTTGTTGAGCAATAAGCATTCAAGATGACAATTACATCAGGCTAATAAAAAATACTTTTATGAATAAAACTCATAACAAGGGTTGATGTGGTCAAGCACTTTCCACTTATAAAGTAAATATGATTTTTGTTGTTATACAAATTTGAAGGAAGAATTTCACAATATGATGATTA
>JADRCD010200219.1:0-24927 GCA_019843815.1 Montemys delectorum | reverse complement strand
ATGTGCGAGTGTGTGTGTGTGAGTGCATGTATGTGTGAGTGTGTGTGAGTGAGTGTGTGAGTATGTGTGTGAGTGTGTGATGTGAGTGTGCACGTGTGTGTGAGTGCATGTGTCAATGTATGTGTGAGTGTGTATCAGTGTTTGTGAATGTGTGAGTGTGAGTGTGTGAATGTGTGAATGTATGTGAGTGTATGTGTGAGTGTGCGTGTGAGTGCATGTACATGTGAGTGCGTGTATGTGTGAGTGTGTGTGAGTGTATGAGTGTGTGTGTGAGTGTGTGATGTGAGTGTGCACTGTGTGTGAGTGCATGTGTCAGTGTGTGAGTATGTGTGTGTGAGTGTATGTGTGAGTGTGTATCAGTGTGTGTGAATGTGCGTGTGTGAATGTGTGAGTGTATGTGGGTGTATGTGTGAGTGTGTGTGATGTGAGTGCGTGTGAGTGTTTGTGTGTGTGTGTATGTGTCTCAGTTTCCTGACAAGACCACTCTTCAGTCAGCCAGCAATTCCTTAAGAGGAAATAATGAAGACAGAGTAGGAAGAAACAGGAGAGAGGAGAGAAGGAGAGGGAGAGAGAGAATACAAGTGAGTGCTTTCTCTTCTAATCCTACTCTCAAGCTTACTCTGCCGGTCTCTAAGACAGGAAGGCCTCCACGGGGCAGTGGAATTTATCAGCTTATTTGGCCGCCAAAGGTGCATTTCTGGAACTTTCCACACACTCACCAAACACTACTTAGAATGGTTTTCCTTAAGGAAGCAGATTTAATACAATATCATTGAATACAAAGATACTCGTGACTTCACTCTCAAACCTCTCACACCCCAGAGTCAAGGAGTCAAGTACAATTTCTCAAGTATCATCTGACCCACCAGAGGGTACCTTCTCACTTCATCAAGAAGACATCTGGGTAGGGTCAAATCCAATGTTCTCTGTGCTGGGTGGGCATCAGTGTTTTGATAAGGGTTTGAAATCTGCTTATATACTCTCGTAAGTACTCAGGTCGACCCATTTTCTTTTACTCTAATTAAGGAACCAGGGGAACGTTTATTTCCGTACTCACTCTTGTTTAGATAGGGTCAGCTCTGAACTCACAGCCCTCACTCAGCCTCTGCAATGCTAAGGTAATAATAGATGGATGGCATGCCACCATGCCATGCCAAGGCACTGGGTGCTTTTCAGTGCAAGAAAGCTAGGTGCCTGCCAGCCGCTGGCTCCTACAACTTTCCTCCCTGTGAGATCACAGAGATATTTGAGTTCAGAGTATCCCGAGCCTTCCTCCCTCCATCACAGGGAGCCTGAGCACCTCTGTATCCCTTTGTGGATAATCACCTCAGCATAACGGAGCCGCCTGCTGAAAATCTAACACGTGAAAGTACCTACTGTGAAGAGGTGCTCTTGGGCTTAAAATGTCTGGAGGTGTCAACAAATCAAGGCCGATCAGTTTCTGATCTAATATTAGACATTGTTTAGCCCTAATGCCTAGACCTTGGAATTTTGCTTAAATACAGCGAAATGCCAGGGGTAAAGCGAATTTAGAGCACTTTGTTGAGACTCGTGGAAGTGAATGGAGACCTACTCACGCTGAGCGCCTCTGTAGGACGACTGTCTGAAAGGAGAAGTGTCAGGCCCCGAAAAAATAACGCCGCCAGGCCAGCCAGCTCTCTGTTGAAGGACTGCTGGACTGGGACTGGTGGCGGTTACTCTAAGCGGAGTGGAATTGCCCCGACCTTGAACAAGTGTTTCTTTGTTACACTTCGGTCTGTGAGAAAGTGTGTCTCGGAGCTGGTTTTATGGTGTTTGAAAATAGGAAGTAAGGTCAAAAGGGCAGGGGAGGGGGGAGAACTCACTCAAAGATGGTCCGGTGGCCAGTCAGAAAGGTGAAACCCGGGCTTTGAAAATCGTTTACACTGCCCTTTAACTACAATGGCACCTCCCAACCCCCACTCCTCTGTGCTCTGTGGTGGACAATTCAATTGACTCCTTTTGTAGCGGGTTTATTGCTCAGAACCCCTAGGGTCTGGATTTGCTTGTGGAAGAAACACACCCCACAGTGCTGCTCCAGAGCCTGCCCCTCTTGTATGGTCTCCCTTTCTTGGGGTTGGAGAGGGCACAGAGAGGCAGACCAACCCCAGGTGACGCCCTTGGACATGCACCTACTCCCTGCGCTACGTGTGGAAACTCTTAGAGAGTGGGACTAGGTCACTACCAACTCTGCCCATCCTTCGCAAGCTTGCAAGAGTCCTAGAGTCTGATGATGATGGCATGGAAACCCCAAACCTAGTCCAGACTAGAGCAGCGGCTGTGCGCCCTGATATGGAGAAGAGAAATATCTCCAATCGGTCTGAGTGCCGCCATCCTTGGATTGCTGGGCTGCGGGCCGGAGGCTGGTTGGCTGGGACTCCACTCCCTGATACCTAGGACCTTCGGGGATGTTCCAGCCCAGAGGAAGAAACGCAGCGCTACTCTACGCACGCAGCATTGAGGACCAGACCGGACTGGACCGGAGGCGGGCGTGGCGGGCTGTAGGGTAGCCTTGTTTGCTGAACGCTAGGCAGGTACCAAAGAAAGCAGGAGCGGGAGGAGTTGCACCTCGTTCTGCCGCACTGGCTAGGAACTGAGGACAGAGACGCTGCGGCTGCCGGTCCTGCGGGTTCCCTCCCCGCCCGCGCCCCGCGCTCTGATTGGCTGGCGCGCGGGGTCCCTGGCACGCGCCTGTGGATGTAGTTATAAGAATCCTCGCGTGCCGGCCCTCAGCTCCGGCGAGCGGGTCCCAGCCCTCCCCAGTGCATTTCCCAGCGCCAGCCAGAGCCAGAGGCCGCGCGCACTCCAGGGAGGCCCCGGGGGAGGGGACCCGCGGCCGCCTCGCCTTCCCCAACGCCATCCCCACGAGGGAGGGGCTGCGGAACCCACCCGAACGGCCACGCATCCCTCCCAGAGCTTCACCCCGAGCAGCCCATCAGTCCTTCCGGGCCTCGGCGGCGGACGGCATGGACGCCGTGCTGCTGGAGCACTTCCCCGGGGGCCTGGACACCTTCCCGTCCGCTTACTTCGACGAGGAAGATTTCTTCACCGATCAGTCCTCTCGGGACCCGCTGGAGGACGGCGACGAGCTGCTGGGGGACGAGCAGGCGGAGGTAGAGTTCCTCAGTCACCAGCTGCACGAATACTGCTACCGCGACGGGGCGTGCCTGCTGCTGCAACCCGCGCCCTCGGCCGCCCCGCACGCGCTCGCCCCGCCGCCTTTGGGGGACCCCGGCGAGCCCGAGGACAGCGGCAGCTATTGCTGCGATGCACGGGCTCCTCTCGGCGCCTTCCCCTACTCGCCTGGCTCGCCGCCCTCGTGCCTCGCCTACCCTTGCGCCGCGGTGCTGTCCCCCGGTGCGCGGCTCCGTGGTTTGAACGGGGCTGCGGCCGCGGCGGCGGCGGCGGCAAGGCGGCGGCGACGCGTGCGCTCCGAGGCGGAGCTGCAGCAGCTGCGACAGGCGGCCAACGTGCGAGAGAGGCGCCGCATGCAGTCTATCAACGACGCCTTCGAGGGGCTGCGTTCGCACATCCCCACGCTGCCCTACGAAAAGCGCCTCTCCAAGGTAGACACGCTGCGCTTGGCCATAGGCTACATTAACTTCCTCAGCGAGCTGGTGCAAGCCGACCTGCCACTGCGCGGGAGTGGCACAGGTGGTTGCGGGGGCCCAGGTGGCAGCCGGCATCTCGGAGGGGACAGCCCCGGTAACCAGGCCCAGAAGGTCATCATCTGCCATCGAGGCACCCGTAAGTGGGTCTATAGCTCAGCTTCTCAGCTCAGGGAACCGGGACCGGAATAGAATCTTGGGCAGCCTGGCGCAGGGACCGACTGATAAGGATGGACCATAGGTGGGACCATAAGAACCAGAAATGTGACCTTTCTGTTTTCTGATATTTGACCGAGGACAAGGGTCCTCGCCAGACACACACACACACCTCCTTGGCTTCCAGGGACAGGACATCGAGAGTTTGAGGGGCAGAATAAAGGGGTGTCTCAATTATGGGGGGGGAGGGGAAACCCTAAAGGACCATGGATAAGTTCTGGGAATATGGTTGGATATTCACAATGTTTTCTCCTTCTCTCTTCCAGGCTCGCCCTCCCCCAGTGACCCGGATTACGGTCTCCCCCCTCTTGCAGGGCACTCTCTTTCCTGGACTGATGAAAAACAGCTCAAAGAACAAAATATTATTCGTACAGCTAAAGTGTGGACCCCAGAGGACCCCAGAAAACTCAACAGTAAATCTTTCGACAACATAGAGAACGAACCACCCTTTGAGTTTGTGTCCTGAGAAAGCTCACATCGGGTCGGCTGTCTCTTTGTGCATATTGTACGTGTAAATACCCATAATGTAAATGTAATTTAAAGACTGCATTTTTCTAATGGCAATCAACTGTTTGTTATTTATCTATTTATTATTCTGTTCAGTTAATGAAATAGATTGTCTTTTTAAAATATATAATTTATATAATTTATCATGATATTCTATAATATGATTTCATGCAGCACCTTTGGCAGAACTCTGAGCTGGAAGAACTCTGTGCTTATTTAATATCAGAACTGGTTTATTTCTGAGTGGTGTTAATAAATGCTATTCACACGTGTTTCTATAAGCTGTTTGTTTAGTAGATCATAGGAGTAACTGTATCTTTTGAAAGAATTAACTTGCTTAAAAGTGGCAAAAGCAGAGACTCAAATCTAAGCCATGTAAGAGTAAACTACATTTTATTTAGATTTGGTCTGAAGGGGAGCAGGTGTGGGTGGGAGGATACACCCCAGCTTCCTGACAGACCCCAATCTGTCTCCCTGGCTCTAGATAGTAACAACTTGCCTGTATTTGTTCCCTAATCAAATACTCCAGAGGACAACTAGGCCATGGGTTATTTATTATTCCCATTTTCCAGAGAGGGAAAGCTGAGGCTTAGAGACAATGTTTGATATGCCCCAAGTGACTGCCGCGGTGCCTAATCTTTGTGTGTGAAAGTGAAGGCTCTGTGCTGGAAGGGACAGAGGTTAGATTCCTGTCTAGGCGAGGGAAGGGGCTTTTCTGCTTGCACTGGCTTGGGAGAAAGAACTGTTTTGGAGCAGAGCTGTGAAGCATCTCTTCTGCGCTTAAGCATCAGGTTTTTGAAAGTAGACTCTCACATGAGAAGGGCTGGGTCCGTCCACCTGGCTGAAGTCAGAAGACCACGCATAATCTTGAGAGGAGCTCTACACCTAGTTATTTCTAAAACTGGCTTTAGTAAATAGCCCACCTCTGCCCACAACAGTAGGGAGGCCTGCCTGAGGCGGAGGGAGCAGGGTCGCCCTCTAGCGAACTGAAAGAGAAGCGCTGGAGCAGTCTGGACCCTCAGAAAGAAAGCTTAAGAAGCCAGAGCTGGGCTTGTCTCTCCCCCTGTCCCCCATCACGGTCTCCAAGGCCCTCCGGATGCCCTCGCTCTCCAGCCAGTGGTGTCTGGGCTCACAGTGGCGAGTGGAGGGGAGGCGCGTGGGAGTGGGGCAGGAGACGCTCACTTTGGCGTGGAACCTATGACTCCGAGCCTGGTCAAGGTGAACTGCTTCTCAGAGCAGTCCAAGTCTGGGGAGTGAAGGTACCGTCGCCCATAGTCCCACTGTCCCTCCCACCCCACCCCTCCTCTCCACTCCAGCCTGGCCAGAGGACAACATACAGACAGCATGCTAATCGCTTTAACCTAGTTTCAGACCCACCGAGGGGTTCCCCCGTGCGCGCCGCGGGTGCCATGGACTTCATCCAAGAGTAATTAAAGCGAGGCTAGGAGCTGGACCCGACCCCGCAGAGCGGCCTGGCCAGACACGCTGAGATTCTGGGTCGCGACGCTCTCTGGAGCCCTTGAGCCCTGGATCCTCTCACTTCTCCAGCTTCCTCCTCTTCCCTTGCCTCCTCTCCCTCTAAAAAGTTGGTTTTACACTGGGGATGTTTGAGAAAGAGAAGAAAAATAATTCGATTTTGTCTTGTATTATGGCCTCATTAAACACGAACGTTGCTTTTGTACAAATGCTACCATCAGGCATGTAATCTCATTACACTCATTAGAAAGTCAAATGTTAGACAGACTCAACTTCATTATGAGTTATGGACGTGTATCGTTTTTTCCCCCTCCTTGTGTAGACCTGCCTTTCGATTGGATAGGGCAGTGTGGCACTTCACAGTTCAAACACTACAATCATTGTGGTGTGGCACCTTTTATTTCGAATGCCACTTTTTTTGTGTGATTCAATGCATCAACACATCCTTTAGTGCTGTGCAGATGAAGCGGAAGAGCCCAGCTAAGCGTTCAAAGCACCAAGGTCTCTATCTTGTCACTCTTGTGCCCTGACTTGGCAAGTCCCTTTAAGCACAATCTTCAAAGAGACTGACAGTTTCTTTTTATTTACTCATAATCTATTCATTGCAGTGTAGCAATTCTTTTTCTTAAAAAAAAAAAAGGCAGTAAAAGCAGAACAAATGTATCATTTCAGAGCCTCCTTTGGCATCAGCGAGGCCAGGCCAGAGCTGTGCTGGACACAGAGGAGCCAGGCTGGAGAGTCTCTTGCCTGTGGTGTCTCTGGCCCATAGATCCAGCCTGGCACTGGGAAGACCTTGAGTGATGGGTATGCAACAGTCCTAAGTCAATACGATCCTCCCCCCTCACCACCCCCAATTACAAGAAATTTTATGAAAATAATTGAAGCAGCCAGATTGATAGGGGACTATGGAAAAACTTTGCCAAACCTTGCCTTTCTGATCCAGCAACCCCTATGCTGAGCCCTGGCCAGCCATCACTGCTAGAAAGACCTTAAAGTTCACCCTGGTGGCCCTCATCACTTAGCATAATCAAGAAGTTGTGAACCCATCTGGGGGTGTACTTTATGATCTTTACTGCAGAGCTGACCAAATCATTACTCAGTGGTCCAGATTACACTGCTGGTCCTGGGTGTGGGGTGGGGGAAGCCTTGCAGAAGATGTGATTTTTTTTTTTTTATTAAAAGTGGGGTTGCAGTGGTATACCTTTCTCTCCACAACTCCCTACCCTCCCCAGAGCAAACCAAGGCTTCAACTCCAGACTACTCTGTTCTCCATTCTAGTTTACTGAACTGACCTGTCTTCCAGTTTGAGTACCAAAGACAATATCCAGTAAAAGACCCTTTCCCCTGCCCCCTCTTACTCCTTTACATTTCCAGTGGACATCCCTCAGGGTCTCTTCATGGTGCTAAAGGATAGATGTCATGCCACTTCCAAAATAAAAATAAAAATGTGACTTTTTATTGTTAGAACCCAGAAGCACAACCATCATGCCCTTCCCATTTTTTTTTTATTCTCTTGATAGAACTTCCAGTTTTGAGATGAACTTGGAGTGTGATGACTTTTGAAATGGGGAAGGCCTAAAGAGGTCAAAAGAGGACAGAGGCCACTCCTGCAGTCTCCGCTGAGCAGCCTCTGGAATAGAGCCCCCTGGTGGATCCTTTTTCTTCCATGGAGATTGCCCTGTGGCTTAACTAAGTTCTCCTGGAAGGGTCTGGAAGGAGCTGAACTCCGTGGGTCCCACAGGCAGAGAGAGTAGGTGGGAAAGAGTGAGTGTTCCACTTCAGGCTGGGAGCAGAGGGCATAAAGAGCCTTGTTGGAGCTCCTGTGAAACCGGCTGCCAGCCATTCCCAGGACTGCTCATCTGCCAGTACTGGGATTAACGCCCCTCCATGGTGAGGGTGTGAAGCCTTTTAAATCCACAAACTCATCCTATTTCCATTAATGGGCCTTTGCGGTAGCACCGAGTACCAGCTGCGAGGTTGAACAGACACCAGTTGAGTACTCCCTGGCGAATCTCTCTGGGAAGAGCCCTTTCCCCTCCCTCTCTCCCTCACCCTCCCCTCCCACTGCCTTTCCAAAGCCTTCTGCAGCCTGTGGGAATGGTCCTAAATAATTCCACAACCAATTGCATTTTTGAGATCTGGAACCACTGGTAGGAAAGGATTCCCACGACAGGATGTGAGGTCTGGCCAACAGGTGTTCGGATTTGGCCCAGGGAGATGGAGAAACCCAGGGAGAGAGACCAGGCCTGCCAGAAAGCAGACTGCTCAGGGCCTCCCGGCTTTACAGGCCGTGGAAGCCGCAGACAATCGAAATGATATCTTTATTGCTAGGTTCATGTCCTGGGCTATAACATATCAATCCCTGTCGTGGTTCTCTGGGATGCACCTGGTATTTCAAACTTGTTCTTTTTGTGCTTCTGGGTCCTGGACTGCAGCTGCCTAAAACAAGCAAAGAGAGAGGCCCTTACAATGTCTCCAAGACGTGTTGGCATGGCCTGCCTGTCTTTAATGTACCATTAACCATTGTCTTTACACAATATGGGAACTGTAAAGCATGACATGTGTTATAATAAAACACATTTTCAATGATACACTTGGACTTGGGGCTGGGGTGTAGCAAACAAACAGGCCCAAATCTTGTTTTGTCTCCCTTGCTAAGCCCACTGGCAATTAAACTTAAGACCAGTGTTTCCCCTGCTCCTCACCAGCCAATTAAGTTTTATGTCTCCTAATTTTTCACATAGAAAAAAAAAGTCTCAGTGCTGGTCCCTAAAGACATTGATTTTCTTGCTATCACCTGGCGCTCAGATCTTAGTCCCATTTATCAAGAAGGGAACGTCAGGCATTACATAAAGTGACCCTGTTACCATAAGGCTCTCACCATCCTGGCCCATTGTCTTCCCTTGTTAATAACTCATTACCAGGATTTAACAAATCAACCATTACATATGTTTTGTGTCTCCATATTTTGATCCGTACGATTAAGCAGATGTTACGATTGAAAATTGAAAAGTCCAAGGCTACTCCAGTCTGAAAGAAAGAGGGCAGCCTCAAACAACGAGCTAACAATGAGATTCAGAAGATCTTCAGAAAAACATTTACCACCAATAAACAGACTCCAACCTGCTCCATTTCAACCATTGTGTGCTTTGGGGGAATAATTAAGTTTAATAGGAATAGGTCTGGAGAGTTTTCAATGCCAAGACCACAGGTGCGGGGTGGCATGATGAATGATTTGCCTGATTTTTGCCAAGCTCAAGGGCTCTTCTCTTGGACTTTCAAGCAGATAGAAAATATTGTCATTTCTTTTAATTCACAGCATTACTTTCAAACAGAACAAAGGCCGGGGCCCGGGGTGGGGAAGCGGGGGAACGGCCCGGCTGTAATGAAGCGCTTCGGAGGCGGAGGTGCAGCCCAAGAGGCTGAGGCGGCGGCGGAGCGCGCTGCTGCGTTTGTGCGCAAGTGACACTCCTGTGCCACACACAAAAGGCCTTCTTCTCCCCACCTTCTGCTGCTTTTCAGCCCTCGGGCCCCTGCCAAACCGGCTCATAGGACGCCCGGGGGCTCCTGGCCCCCCATCCAGGGCAGCTTAGCCTTTGGGACATCCTTCGCTGCCAAGGCAAACCTCGCCAAACTTTCCCCAAACTCGGCCGGCTGGGGAGGGACCCTGGCCGGAGGCGCGCATGCGCCCCGCCTGCTGCTGCCCGTTCCCAGGGTTCCGGAGAACCGGGGTGGAGTCGGAGGTGTAGCCCCGGAGGCCCGCCTAGCCCCTGCTATCCCAAAAGTCGGGGTTCGGGTGAGGTCTGTCCTCCCAGGAGGCAGGAAGCAGCTGCCCGACACCAGCTCTCCACCATTTTTCTACCTTTGCGCATGGAAATCTCCAAGAAGGGATCCAGGAAGCGGCGAGTTGAACTGGGGGCCATCGGCCTGGAAGAAGCTGGGAATCGGAGGCCCAGATTTCTTCTAAGGAGGCCCCAGGTCCCTGAGCCCTACTGGCCTGGCAGGGAGCCTCGGTTATTCCTGCTGCTTGAGGCCGGGTGGCCAGGAGCGCAGCTTGTTGGCAGGCTGGTTTTGCCTGGTGGCCTGGGCGCCCCGCAGCAGCGGCCACTGTAGTCGGGGTTCAGCCTCTTTGCTGGTCCCACTTTCAGGTTCTTTGGGGTCTACTATTGCTTCCCAGAGAGGCTTGGCCTCAGGATGATCCTCTCAGATGAATGTTAGCAGGTTTCCTGGCGTGTCCACATCTGTTCCAAACAACCTGTTGCGCTGGCATTGCTTTGGAAAGGCCCTGGGCACTTTGCTCGAGGGAAGCAGACTGCGCTGCTGTCGGGCTTCCAGGACAGGTTTTAGGGTTCTCTCTTAATGAGAGGCACCCCTCTCCTCTTCCAGTGATAAGGGTGGTGTGCTTCACCCCTGTCCTTGTCCCAGCAACTGCAGGCCTCCTGGACACCCTTGCACCTCGCCTCCTCTAGGCTCTCCGCAAGTAGTTCTTTGTACTGTAGGTAGCAAGACTAGACAAAGATCGGGATTAGAGAGATACTACAACTAATTCACCCTTCACTTCCTCAGCTTGCTTCCCTCAACCCTCCGCAACCAGATAGAAACCTTTGGTGTATAAGCGCTGAGAAAAGAAAGCTAGCTAGTAGCTCTTTATGCGCTCCTGTCCTAGAAGGACCGACGCTTAGGGGAATTCTCTCTCCTAAAGATTTTTAAAAATGGTTTCTATTTTGCAGCTCCTCTCAAGCCACTGCGCAGGCTTTCACTTAGCGTATTTCATGATCGTCTTGCCAAGAGCCAGTCATCTACAGCTGGAATATGAGAAAAAGCCTTTGAAAACAAACTGACTGGGTTGATACATCTACCTAGGAGATGCTTCTAGGAGTTTTATTATGAAATCCACTTGAACAGGCTTTGACGTTTAAAAACTGGGCATGTATGCACTGGATGAATTCAGAAGAAAGTCATGACCCACTAACTTATCCGAAATAAGAATAGAAAATTTTAAAATGAGCCACTTCCAAGTGAAGGGCGCTTGGCTGCAATCTTACAAAGCCCACACGTGTACATAGCTAAATATTAAGGCTCAGCAATGAGCATTTGTGGCAATAGCAAATGTGTGGCTCCTTGCAGCAATTACTTGGAAGTTTTTCCATACTTTTGAGAACATACTTGACGCCTTGTTTCTTTGATGACTGCTCAATAGACACCCTGAAACAGTAGCGGAGCTGCCCCTACCCCAGTGCCCCTCTAGCTTGCAGGGCTTTCATCCAGGGCTTGAATTGTGTTGTCAAAGTTTAGTAGACAGAGGAGGGGGCATGAGAATGGGAGGGTGTCTTGAAAAGTCCTGAAAATCGGTATATTTTGCAGGTGTAGAATGTGCCTAATAGCCATGGCTAGTGCGTGCTCCCCAATGGTGAAGGTCTGACAAGGACAGCTGGCTAGTTTTCAGTGTGAAAACACCCCCTCGGTGGACCAAACACAACGACACTGACCTTTCTGCGGGGGAACCAGAGATGTGCCTTTGACTGAATTAGCCACAAAGACGTCTTGCTATGACTTTTGTTCACCACGAAAGCAAAGAAATATTGCGTCTAATATGAAAAGTACTGTTCACAGCTTTTCCGTGCCCCCTAAGAAGTATTACAGTGCTGATTTACTGGCCCCATTCGTTCTCCAGAGCTGGCTGGCCACAAGGCGGGGTGGAGGGGTGGGATGTGGCAATGGGACCGAGGAGGAGGAGTTGGTAAGTTAAATTGCCTGTTGCTGTTTCCAAGTTCTCTCTGTGCGGCGGCAAATTTATCAATCTTTTCATCTGACAATACTTTGAAATATATCATTGTCATCCCAAGTTGTTTGATAGATTAACTGTAGGCACACAGCCTTTTCCAAGGTCAAGGTGAAGATTCTCGTTTGCTGTTTAACTGGGTTGTTTAAAAACTCAGAACAATGCCTGTCTGTTAAATTTTCACTTGTTCTCATGGGACATTGGAGAGCAAGCTTTCCTATTGACTGAGTCTGTAGACACTTCATCTTTTTCAGTTAAATTCAGCAAATGGGATTAGCAATGAGATCAACAGTAGGAAAAAAAGAGATTTAACTGTACTCCTTACAGATATAGAGGAAATTAAAGCCATCTCTTACCCCTTCGATCTGTGTACTAATGTTTATGTGTGTCAGGGCCTGGTTACAGCCACACATATCATGTTCAGCTTTCTAATTTTATCCCAGTGGGAAGGTACAAATGCGCTCTTCTAAAGCAGGAAGGCACAGAAATTGTGGCCACTCCTGTGGGGTTTTGTTGTTTGTTTGACCAAGCATAACCTGTTGCCTTAAAGCTTCTGTAAAAACAAACTCAATTCAAAACCACCATGTTTGTGGACATCCTTATTTCTGTTTTTAAGCCCACGATTGGCTTCACAATTTCCTCTATATCTGCAATGATTGATTTTTTTTAATTCAACTAACTTTTATTTACCTTGCAATAATGTTCTGGACCAATGTGATAAATTACAGATATGCAAATTTCTTTGAATGGTGTTGTAAGTGTGTCTAGCTGGAGCTGAATGACTCCTTGCAAGTCAGTCTGTGCCCGCTCAGGACCCCAGGGAGCTGATCAAAGCACCCATTCTCTTTCATCCCCAGTATTCTCCTCCAAACTATTTCGATACAATATGTTTCCATGATGCACTTAATGTGCTAGGGACATAGAACTCATTACAACCTAGCTAGTTCTGCCGACCTCTTTGTTCCCCAGCAGAAAGTCAAAGAAAAAAGGAAAAAACCCTGCCAGTTGCCAGCTTTCTGAAATGCTAAAGCATGCGTCATTTTTCACCAGGTCTGGTCTTGATATCCTCAAAAGACAAACTATGAAACCGGCCTCAGCCCTTTCTGGCATTAATTACACTGCTGTCCAGCCGATCTGTTTTTCCTATTATATGCATTTCTCAGCAGGGATTTTTTTTTTTTTTTTTTTGCAAGACTAATGCAGCTGCAAGTGAAACTATGAATGCATTTTTATCACTATGGAAAAAAATGAGTGAAAAGACTTCGAAGCATACAGCAAAAACTTTTGAAAGCATTCTGGTGGGTAACAGATTTAGGGCAGGCTGGGGGCGGGGCATGCAAAGTCTCTAAATCCAAAGTTGACTGAGAGTCTCTGAAGTTTCCAGTGCGCTTAGTGTCTGTGGTGACATCTATTGTGTCATTTCAAATTTCCCTTTGCTACCCAGATAAATCTTAAATGTTAAAGAGTCCCAGCAAAATTCTGAAATGGAAAGTCTTACCACTCAACCAGGAGGCTCTTCCATTGAATTTTGGATCAGGATAATGGCACAAAGAATATAAATTTTATGTGATTTCCTCCGTTTCTTGTAGGGTTGATTGGTTGGTGGAAATGGCTGGCAGCCAGTTCTGGGAAAGATTCCAGACCTGACTCCGATTAACCCTCTCTGGTGAAACTCTGCTGGAAACCAACTCACCAGCAATTGCCATTAATCTACTTACTAATTAAGCCAATTCATTTCTAAAGGAGAAAAATTCCTTTCTTTAGCCAAACTGATGGGAGGAAATTTGAAAGAAGCGCCAAACTGTGTAACTGTAATTCAGCCAAGGACTGCTAAAACAAGGTGTTGATATATAGCAGCAGATTTAAAACAAGTTTCTAGGGCAACACTCCTTTGGAGGCGGTGGCATATAGTGCATAGTAGATGAAGCTCGAATAATGCTCCACGGCGTCATGCCATCCCATGTACTAGCGTTCAAAGTAACAGGTCTCTCTCCAATTAAATCTTGTGCCTTTTACGCACAAATAAATCGCCTCTCCATCTTTCTTTTGGACAAATCTATGCCAGCTTTATGTGACAGCTACTCTAAATATATCGCTTGCCACTTAGTAAATAGCCTTAGAAATTTGTTACCCAGATCCTAGGATCAGGTACAGAGGCAGGGAGTCTTGCCATTCACAACCAAGAAAGGACAAAGTTGAACATTCAATGTGGGAGAAAAGCAGTCTGACTCACCCGGCATGCATATACGAATCTTGGCCTTCATCCTTACAAAGAAGCAAAACTCCAAAGAGTTTCTTCACTTATTTAGGAATCATTTATTGCCTTTAGGATGCCCCTAAAGAGCCCTATGTGGAAATGAGGGCAGGGCGCACCTTCCCACAGGAAATACAAAGCCCTCTTTCTTCCTTCCTCTTTCCTGTTCATGTTCAAGGGTTTTAGACCTTGAGGCAGGCGGAAGTAAGTTGACTTTGCCTAAGAGACTAAATATCGGGGGCGGGGGGAGGGGGTGGTGGTTGGAGAATGAGTTAAACACATTTAGGGTCTCAATTTTATTTTACGATTATTAAACCTCATTCTTTCTCACCTCTAGGCAATGGGGCCGGCCTATGGATCCCAGACAGGATTTGACAAGGCCCCAGGGGTTCACCCTGGAGAGTTTCTGAGGGGTTTAAGAAAGTACAAGTGCGCAAAGGCCCGCGCGCGCGCGAGCACAGGCACAAGTCCAACGAATCTCCAGGCTGAATGGCCAGTTTAGAAACGTCTTGGAGACATTATCGCTTGCCAGGGACGGGCAAGTCTTAGGCCAGCCAGGATGAGAAACATCTTCATCCTGAGTCTGGTTCTGGGGAGCTCAGATTATGTGGATCTGCACTGCTCCCGAGTGAGCTAGGGCTTGAAGGCCTTCTTCAAACTCTCTTTCTGAGATGCAAATGACCTCATTAGAAACAAAGATAAACGGACTTGAACTTTCTTTTGCATATTATGCATCAACCACCCTCCACCCTTTGCATATTATGCATCAACCACCCTCCACCCTTCCTCCGACCCCTGTACTTCACAACATTTAAAAATGGCTCTTGCCAAGCTGGGGGCTTTTGTTTTTTGTTTTGTTTTTTTGTTTTTTTGTTTCACTAGGAAAATAGGTGGTGGAGAGGTAGATCTGGAGGTCAGATCATCCTGGGTCTTCAAACTAGATGGTACCAGCCAAATTTTCCGTTGTGACAGCTTTTCTGCAGCCCCAGCTGAAGAGATGGCCTTCAGTGTCTGTGACCAAAGCCCAGTTCAGCTGTGTAGAATGAGGAGCCATTATAAGAGAACGGAGGGAGGGGAGACACTTGTCCTCTGGAGCTGGAGATTCACCCCTGAAATTTATCTAGTGCAATTTAACATTAGTGTTCCAATTCCCTTCCGAGTGAAAAGGAAAGTTAGGAATGGGGAGGGAAGGGAATACAAGAAAGACCACTGAGGCAGGGCAACTGGAAGTGACTACTCCCTCCCCCAGGCTGCACTCAACCCTGTAGGGAGGGGATGTTTACCTGGTGTATAAATTGAAAAAGGAGCCCTGGGGGTCTGAGGCAGGAAAGCCACAACAGCAGACTCAATGTTCCAGCTTTAAAGGGGAACAAAGGCCTGGAACTCAGCTCAGTGAAAGCCAGGAGCGTGGAGAAGCCAACAAAGACTTTCAGCCTGTGGTCACTGGTAGGTGTCAATGTGGACACTTACAGACCAGGCATTAGGAAAAGGGGACACAGAGCCAGGCTGTCACTCCAAGGCTTAACATGAACAAACATAAAAATGTGACAACAGCCACTTTCAATAGTGGTGAGGTTCAAAGTGGAGTGCTCCAGAGTCTTGTGTGGGTGAAGTCTTTTGGGAAATGGGGCCTCCCCCCTGACCTCTATCGAACTATCAAGGGCCAGAGATGGAAGGACCTTTCACAAGATAGCTTCTGTCTCAAAGATTTCTTCAAAGTAATTGCAAACTCTAAGATGTGAAGAAGATGCAATTTCTGGATCTGTGAGGACAACATATTTGGCACCAGGTTTGCACCTAGAAACCTCGGGTGGCCGCAAGATGTTCATGAACTTGAACAGCCAACCTACCTCTTCCTTAGCGTATTCTTCCACACACATTATCACTTGTCAAACTACCCATAGGAGAGGATGAATCTACATGTCGACATCCGTGGGTACCAGAGTTTTGAAACCTGGTGGGTGCCTGACAGAGAGGGCTTAACATGTTGATAGAATAGTGGGAATGAGGCAGAGCTCAATAAGCCAGAAATTTCACCCTCTCCATTAGAAATAAGCAGTCTAGGCATTTGCCAACAAATGAATCTCTCATACTTTCTAGGACCGATAATTGGGGATTTTGTAATGCTCTCATTAGCAAAGATTATCACCTAGGGATTAGTAAATGGGCACAATAAGAAGTCATGTTTACCCTAAGAATTCCAACACAGACATATTCTCCCCTATAAATTCTAGTAGTAAGGTAAAATGTAATTAAAAAACATAATATTTCAAAATTCTGGTTGCCTTTAATCAATGCAGGTCTCTCAAATAATTTTAAAAAGGGGATGTAAAGATCCCTAAAAGACTAATGACATTTCACAGGTAATGCAATTTAGAAAGAGACACTTCCATGTTTTCTTTTCCAACAATGTGCATTTTTGTAAACTGCTATAAATTGCAATTCAAAAGCAGTGATCTCACCATCCCCAATCATTTTTTATACTGATCAAATGAATGCAGATACTCCCATTTGGGAGGGGCGACATGACATTTCACTTGGCACTTCTAAACAGGTCACAGACCTTTCACAGACCCTAAGGCAGTGGGAGGGAGCTCTTTACTAAACCGTGTAACCAAATCAAACCAATGGTTACCCCTTTTCAAAACCATTGGAATGGTTTGCACAATGCTATTCACATAGCAGGACAGAAAGTGAAAGGATGGTCACCCAATGGAGATTTCTTTCCTTTTGTTTAACCCTGCAGAGCTAGAAAAGTAATACTGGAAGGCAGACAATTAAATTTGCCATGATAAAAAAAAATCATATGGTCCACATGCATTTTTGTTGGCACCGATAGCATAGCTGTAACTGTCCATTTGTATGCATATATATGCACATGTATGTATATGTATGTCTATTTATTGGAAATGTTTCTTTGTTTGAAACCATAGGCACAAAGACACAACATGGCTGCCCTGGAGATGACCTATTGCTTTCAAGTTGCTTGAACACATCAGAATTTCTATTGTTAAGGTTGATTAATTGAAACTGATAAGTTACCATGGATAAAGATGGTTTCTCTGTTTAATGTGGTGGGCCTGATTTGGTAAATACCTCATTCATGTAGCTTTGCAGGGCAGCATATGGGCAAGAGTCATTCAGTATCACAAACATACACAATTTATTATGCTTGTATGGGCACAACCAAAAGGCCTTTCTATTTCAATGACAAAGTTTCAATGAGAAATTCTATTTAAAGAGTCACTAGTAACATGAAACGTGATTTTGTAATTTATTCTCAGAGTTTCTGTGGGTGATTTAAAAGATATATTGAAATACAGCATACACACACACACACACACACACACAAACACACACACACACACAATGCCTTAGTATTAGTCATTGGAGATAAAGCATTACGTGCCTTAAGTGTGAGAAGACACATAGTGAGAGAAAATATTAGCATCTTATGGTACCTAGCCTACACAGGGTTGTTAAAGTTACCAAGGACATGCCCCCAGTGAGAGTTCATGCTGCCCAGTTACCAGGAGGAAGGGAAATGGTTTGGTGAATGATAAGTCCATTTCAGGAAGCCTTTTTTTCTTACTGAAAAACAAGAAGACATTATAAAAGTCATCAAAGGGGTATAAGCTAATTTCTTACATTCTTGAAAACAATATCTCTTTCATTATATAAAAATATGAATATTTACCAGTAAAAGTATTTAAACTACTGTAGATAAACTTCTTCTTCTTCTTCTTCTTCTTCTTCTTCTTTTTTTTTTTTTTTTTTTTTTGGTCTTTTCATTTAGGATGCTATTCCAAAACCAGAAAAGGGTATTAAATGAAACTATGAAAGACATGCTAATGAACTAAAGAACTGATTATACCAGACCATCAAAGGGACAGTTACCATATTTAGCCTTTGACGTTTCATCAAATAAATTCTCTGGTCATTCATGTCCAAGCAGTTCAAGTTCACCCACCATTCCTCATTTACATTAGATGGGTCTTCACAGTTCAGTTCGGAGAGTAATAAACCACATTTGTCACAGTTGACCACCGCTAGTATGCATTTTATAAAAGGCTGGATGTCCATTGCAAAGCTAACCAGCGCAGCATCACTTGTAAAATCCCCTCCTGCATTTTGAAGCGATAATCTGCATCTAATTTTTAAATAAAAATTTACTTTCCTTTCAGTTTTTGGAGGCCAGTTTCTTTGCTGGGCCTGAATAGAGATCATGGGGTGAGGCAGTACTGAACAGCTCTGGTGTGTGTATAACAAAAACCCACCTCTTTGTAGAACATAACAAATCATGCAGTGTTCACAGATGCACCTCACATTGCGCCTTTTGTGAGAAAACGAAGCCCCACCCTGTTCTCTACCCCCCCCTCAGGAGAAGCTGGGCTCCTAATGTGAATTGTCCTCATTACAGGGGACAAGAATTTCCCTTAATATAGAAACATTCTGTGCGTTCTTTAGAAAAGCTTTTCATTTGGACTTTTGGTCTATGTGACTTCACAAGTATGAATTCCAAGTCACAAGCAACTATTCTATAAAGACATGGACAGCTTGGGGGCCTCAGGATTACACTGCAAGCAGTTTCCACCTGATACCTGCCTTTCACTTTTAAATACTGAGTGGAAATGCCATCATTACAGAATTATAAATTTGAAGTACCTGGTGTGAACACATGTGATGTTTTTTTTTTTCTAATTAAGATGTTAAAATATATTGTTAAAACTTTTGACTCTTCTCCCCACTGTATTTCAATTCTGGGTTGCTCTTATGGGGAAGAAGCTATTGCTAGGCAATCCTGGGGGACCAGGGCTGTTGATAGGTGATCCTGAGTAACCAGAAAGCAACTTCTGTAGAAATGAGGCAGAATGCAAAGACTGCCACCCTATTTCCTGGGACCTTTGCAAATCTGACTTCTACTGAATGTTCCACTCTCGGTGACTGTCTTAGAATATGATTTCCAAGCTCTGGAAAATCTTCTCTATCCTCAGTGCCTAGCTAGTCCCAGGCTTGATTACAATAGATGTTCCTAAAGTCTATGGGATGAATGAATGAATGAATGAATGAATGTATGAATGAATGAATGGCAAGGAGAAAGTGAAAGGTAGAAGACAATGTGTCCCATAGAATCTACTGCATTTGTAGCTTTCTCCCACACTGGCCCTGGTTCTGGCCACATAACTTTATTTGGCTGATAAGACAAGGGAACAAAGGGGTGGGGCCAGTAGAAATTTGAACAAATCTTGTACATGGAATTTGTTCTTGAGAACCTCAAGTCCATCTCAAAGAAGCCTGGAGTAGCCTAGTTGAAGATGAGAGACAAGAATCTGATTGCCTGTAGCTCTACCACTTCCTGTGTGAGGTTGCTAATGGTCAGCAGAATACTAACGAGCCCAACAACCATGCAGAAGACCAGTCACTTAGGTAAAGAAACCTACAAAAGCCCAGAAGCCCAGCATTGCCTGAAGCAGCAGAAAACTGCAAGTAATTCACTAGGAACTAGCTGGAGAGCTCACGCAGGGAGAGGCAGGGGCTGTGAATAGCCCTTCCTGCTCAACTGGAACTTGATCTCAGCCTGAAAGCCACAGAGATACATTAAAAGACTAAACAAGTAACAAAGTATGAAAAGGGAAGAAACAAAAGAGATCCTTGGTGACCCTAACATTTGATACCTTGAAGCAAGGCAGTTCGGAGCATAATATATGCTGGAGAGAAGGGATTCAGTAGGTTCAGAAGTCTCCCAGGTATCTCCCAGGATTTCACAGAAAGAAAAGGGGAACAAGAGCAGTGGGTTGATGGGAATGAAGGCGAAAAGGGTGCTTGGCACTTCTTTCAGGAAGACTCCACCGTGGATACCCTCTTTAGTGAGAGAATAGTTAGGGATAATGAGATCCTGACCTTGCTGTATCAAATCAAGTCTCAAGGAATGAATTTGAGACTCAGGGTTTTTTGTGTATGTGTGTGTCCTTGTGTGTGGGTACATAGACACACAAGTATATATACACATCATTCTTAATAGTGCCATCGTGCATTATTAAAAGGGTCTGTTATTATCATAGAGCTATTAGGCTAGGTTACTTGGACAGTGAGCCCCGGATATGCTTCTGTCTCTATTTCCCTAGCTCTGGGATGGTAAGGGAAATCCACAATGCCTAAGACCTTTTCATGGGTTCTCAGGCTTGCCAGGCAGGCACTGCTGACTGAGTTAACTCCCTAACCACTGAAGTTCACTTTTGTCAAACAGCTCACTAACTGCCAGGATGCAGCAAGCACCTTCACATGGGAGATTTAGCCCATCTGAGATCTTATTGAAAACCACAGTCTTGAAGCTGGGGAGCAGTAGTGGTCTAACCAAGCAAGCAGCAGTGGCTTCATCGTGGCAGCTAGAAAATAGTGGGACTTCTTACCATCTTTTGTAAGGCAAAATGGCAAGACTGGATCCCTCAACCTGGTTGGTAGAATGTAGTCTGACTATGGATGTGTTACATTGTTACAGTATTACCCAGGGTTTGATTCATGTGTTACACTGTTACCCTGGGTTTGATTCATACATTTACTTCTTTTCGGTTGTAATTAAACATCTGACAGAAGCAACCTAAAGAACGAAGAGTTTATTTTTGCTTAGGGTTCCAGAGGGATGGAGGCCAGCTTGGTGGGGAAGGTCTGGCATGGCAGCAAGAATGGGAAAGTAGAGGATCAAATTTTCATCCACACCCAGGAAGAAGAGAGAGGGGAGAGGGAGAGGTAAGGAAAGGGAGTGGTGGGGTTGAGGGAGAGGAACAAGTGGGGAGAGGCCCCAAATTCTGAAAGCTCCTCCCACCCCAGGATGTAATTCCTGCAGCAAGGCTCTGCTTAAAGTTCCAGTAACCTTCTCCATCAATACAACCATCTGGCTCCAAAGCCTGTGGCAGTAGGTTTTTCATTCAAACCACAATATTCTACCCCCAGATCCCCAATGGGCTCATGGTCACACCATAATACAAAATATCTTTAGTCCAATTTCAAAAGTTCCCATAGTTTTTAATAGTCTTAATACTGTTGAAAAGTTCAAAGACTCTTCTAAGACTAAAGGCAATTTCTTAATTATGACCCCTGGTTGAATAAAAAGTCAATTTACATACTCTCAGCATACAATGACACATTATATACAATACCATTCCAAAAAGGAGAGGTGGGAGCTAGAGAGATGGCTCAGTGGTTAAGAGCACTGACTGGTCTTCCCAAGGTCATAAATCTCTGTCTTGGGCTGGTTTCACCCCATATGCAATCTCCTGGGTAGATGATGTCTCATGATTCTGGCCCCTCCAATATCATGGAGGTCTCTACCTTAACAGCTTCATTCAATGGCCTCCCAGGGTGTCTTTGAAGGAACTGTGACCCTGTGACACGTATTCTGGCCTCAGGAGCTTTCTGAAACTACAGAGGAAGAATCCAAAACTCCCTCAATTTTTTCTTGTCTCCAAAACCAGTGCCACATGGAAGGCACTGTTAAGTCTGAGGTGTATTCTGGCCTCTTGAACCGAAGCTGCACCAAAGTGTGTAGACTGATGCAAATGCTGTCTATTAGCAAGCAAGCCCTTATCTCTCTTTCACAAAATGGAGGCTTAGCTGGGTGTGGTCTTGCTTTGAGAGTACTTTCCTGTCTCACACCGTGGATGCAATGCTTCCTAAAGCTCTTCTCTTCTCCAGACTGCATAGCTTTCATTTATTTCTATCCTGCTTCTTGCTTTTTCACTGTCGGTCTGAATAAGTGTAATCAGTAATAACCACACTACAGACTCAACACTCTACTGCTGGAAGTTTTCTTCCATCATATAAATTAGTCTACTACCTTTAAATTTAGATTTATGTAACTTTTCAGGACATGGGAAGAACATAGACAGATTCTTTGCCAAAGTATCACAGGAGTGGCCTCTAGCCCAGTTTTGGTTCCCTTCTGAATCCTTGTGAGCTGGGATTCCACTGTTCGCATAGCTTGCAGCTCACACTCTTCCAGGAACCTTGTAGAATGGCCAGGTAAACTCTGCTTACAATGTTCAATGCCGTTCTAGTCTAATGTTCTAAAGTCATTCTTATTCCTCTAAAAGACCAACACTCAAGGTCTTCATAGCAATAAGTTTACTTTCTTGCTTACAATTTCTGTTTTAGTCACTTTTCTGTTGTGATAAAAAAAAAAAAAGTAGTCTGCCTAGAACACCTAAGGAAGAGTTTGCTTTGCCTCATGAGTGCAGAGAGACAGAGTCCATCACAGTGGGAAAGGGTCAGCGACAGGAGCAGAAAGGGGGTGAGGCCACCAAACCTTAATGCTCACCCCTGAGATATGCTTTCTTCAGTAGGGCTTCACCTTCCAAAGGCTCTATAACCTCCCCAAACTGCCACGAAATGTGGTACCAAGTACCCAAATACTTGAGCCTGTGACACTTGTCATTCAAACCACCGCCCTGAAATCCATTCTTTCTGAGTTCTCTAGCCTATAAGTGTAAATCCCAAGCATCTGAAGTCAGAAAGCCATGCTTCCTCTGAGACTGCTGCATGTCTCTCCACAGCTCCTGGTGATGGCCATCAATCTTGACATTTATCCAAGCAGTTGAGTCATCTCAATCTCTCTCTCCTGATTCCTTCTCTTCCTTCCCCCTGCGCCCTCCTTTCTCCCTATCTCTACTACCTCTTTCCTCCTCTCTCTTCTTTCTCTCCTTCCCCTCCCCCAGCCCAATTTGTCACTATTTATTGCTTTCCTTGGGAGTGTTGAGTGTTAGTGTTTTTCTCTAATATTACACCAGACAGGTTGAGTTGGCATAACCAGAGTGTTTAGGATACAAGCCAGGGCCTGGAAGCCTCAACAAGCCGTGGTCTATCAGTTGTTTCCTATAAACCAATTGAAGAGACAAACAATTGGGACAAGCAGAGGAAAGAGATTTACTTAATGTGGTCACGCAGGAAGAACAGGTAAAGGGGATCATTGACCTCATGTTCACCTTCAGGGTATAGACATGAGTTTTATGTTTAAACAGAAAGACTTGTGTCACGGGGCCAGAAGAACACATGATTAAGCTGTCTTGATAGACGTGTTGCCTCTTTGAATGTTGTCTCGGTTCTGGTACTTTGGGATGATCTAAAGAGGTCATTCTTGCTTGAAGAGCTAAGGCAGTGGTCCTCAGATGACTACCTTTGCTCCAAGATGCAGCCTCATTATCACTGCAAACGATCCTGGTTGGTGTCTGCGTCCACTCTGTCCAGGGATTCTGTGTTGTTCCTAGAATACAAGGTGACTCAAGAGGAAAAGTTAAGGGCAGTGACTTAACTCTGTGCCTTCAGCTAAAGTGAGACAGACAGATACAAAATAAAGGAAGATATATCACTGCAGATAAACTCAAGGTAATAAAATCGTCTGAAAATGACTTAATATGTGTATTTATGATCAGTGAGAAAATTGATAATGTCCATTAAAAAGAAAAACATTATATCTAAAATATACAAACACACACCAAAAAAAAAAAAAAAAAAAAACAAAAACCAAAACAAAAAACCTAAGAAAGAGTAGCTACAACAACAACAACAATAATAACAACAAACAATTAAAAATCAAGTGTCTTGGAAATAGGAAAGTGAAATGAGAGATTGAAGCATGGTTTAAATCAGCACAGCTGAAGAGAGAATTAGAAAACTGGAAGACAGTGGAGAAGGAAGCACACACAGCCTACATCATGTGTAGCGCACAACTACATCCAAAATACAGAAACATCAAGTCACGTGGATTCGGAGAGTGCAGAATAGATTTGAGAGGTGTTTCAAGTTAAAAGATTTTATCTTGCATGTTGAAAAAGCAGTATTTGAAAAGCTAACAGCCGAGAATTTTCTAGAAGTAAAGAAATATATAAATCATTTCATCTCAACTATTTTCTCCATATTGACAGCAAGTACTATAGAGCTGAGTAGACTGTAGTGGTAGTGAATATCAAGAATAAAAAGTAAACCATAAAAAAAGGGAAGAAACCCTATAAATTTGACAAATTACCACCTCACTTCCCAGAACCCTGCACAGTGGCTCAAAGGTGTTGATATAACAGCAAAGTATGGAAGTAAAAATAGCTGCCCAGGATAGTTAATATTGATTGCCAGCATGGCAGGATCTAGAATCACATAGACTATAAGCCTCCAAGCACACCTGAAATCGATTATGGGGACTGGTTTGTGGCGTGACGACCCACCTTCCCCATGGCGACACCATTGCACGGGCTGGGGTCCTGGGCTGAGTGAGGTAGACAAGAACTGACCTCTGCTCCCACTCTTCTCCTTCAGCTCCTTCAAGCCCTTGCTTTCATGTGTGCCCTGCGACGATGAACTGTGTGCCCTCATTTACATGGGATACTCACAGAGTTCTTCACAAAGGAGTTATATACTAATGTCTAAGGATCAAATTCACCCACACATATTCATGCACGCATGAACATACAACAACATATACACATACAAAAAAGGTTTACACCGTGTCTGTTTTTCAAAGAATTTGAAAGCCTCAAAGTGATGGAGTTGGACATTTCTGACTTAAAGACTGTGAAACCAGATGTCATTAGTTAAAGACAAAGCAATTCTGAGAAAATGCTTAGAAGAAGCCATATGCTAAAAAGGAAATGAAGATACCATAAAATACTTAGGTCCAAGTATTGAGTGTTGTATGTCAAAATGTATGGGATATAGTTAAACTATGTTTTAGGGCTACAAATACAGTTAGTAGATATGCAGTGAAAAATATACCAAGAGAGGTGTGGTGCCTTGGCTCTATTATTACGTGGGAAATCTTAGTCAGGATAGTAAGAGAAAAATAGTCTATGAACAAGACAAGCCTTTCAAATTATGATTATTGGCTACATAAAAATGGCATTTTTCAGACACAGTATTACAATGATTATAGCTCAACTACTTTCTTGAACACAAAATCAAAATGCAGCAGGTATGGTAGCATACTCCTTTAGTCCCAGCACTTGAGAGGCAGAGGTAGGTGAAGCTTTGTGAGTTCAAGGCTAACCTGGTCTGTCTACACAGCAAGTTCTATAACAGCCAGG
>JADRCD010200218.1:0-16259 GCA_019843815.1 Montemys delectorum | reverse complement strand
CAGATCAAGTTTCCCCTACAGTGTTCAAAAGCTGCTCAAGCACTGAGATTCTCAGTTTCATTTAGGACCTTTAACCATCGTAGGAGGTATTGGAATCTTGATCTGCATGTTAGAGATGGGACAGTGAATCTTTGTGAGTTCAAGTTAGCTTCCAGTTACTGAGATGAACATCATAACCAAAAACATCTTGGGGGTGGGGGAGGAAGAGTTGTCTAATCTTAGAGTTTACAGTCTATCATGAAAGGAAGTTGGAGCAAGAACTCAAGACAGGAACCTAGAAGCACAGATCTTAGAGGAATGAATGATGCTTATTGGCTTGACAAGCCTGCTTTCTTGTACCACTTAAGATCATATGTCCAGAGGTAGCACTGTCCATGGTGGTTTGGACCCTCCCATACTAATCATTAATCTTGCCCCATAGACTTGCCCACAGGCCAATCTGACGGAAGCATTTTCTCAATTGAGGTTCCTCTTCACAATAGATTCTAATTTGTGTCAAGCGAAGCAGCACATGTTCCATAGTCAAGTTCATAGGCTACTAAGTGACAGAGCCAAGGTTTTGGGCCAGATCTTGCTCATTTCTGCCCTGATGCACTGTACTGATATAGGCAGTACAAGTCACTCAATGTCTTTGGATATTCATAGAAAGAGAGAAAACTTGACTAGGGTGTTTCTAGAAGAAGAGAACTGATCTCCCGATGGATGAGATGCTTCAAGGAAGTGAAAATGCTCCATGCTCGAAAGCATCCACGCAGTCCTTTGCATTTCAAACATGCCAGGCCACCAACAGGTGCTAGAAACCCTACCTAGGATTATTATTCTCTCCTCCTCGAATGTACACAGCTTGGAAGAATACACAACAAAGAAAAAGGGAGGAGTAGGGGTAGGGAAGAGAAAAAAAAAAAAAAAAAGAAAGGGACTGGGGAGGTAGCTCCGACATTGAAAGCACAAGAACCTGACTTTAATCTCTACAGTTTGGTACGAAGCTGGGCATGGTGACACAGGCTTGTAGTCCCACAGAAGAACAGACAAGTGCATACTTGGGGCTCACTGGCTGGACGGTATAACCGGAGCAGTGACTTCCTAGTCCTAGTGAGGCCTTGCCTCAAAATACAAGGCTATCAGTTCTTGAGGAATGATAATCAAGGTAAACTGACACTTCCATGTGCACACACAGAGATATACACAAACATACCTACACAACAAAAACATGCACATCTATAATACACATACTGTACACATATAAACATGAGGATCCACACAGAAACATATACACCCATGAACATATACACCCATAACTGAAAGAAAAAGTAATGATGTTTTCTTTCCAGATTTTAAGTGTACCTGCTAGATTTATTGGGTCTGTATGTCCTTATCCACTACAAGCTGAGGCTTGCAGACATTAAATCTCTAGAAATCTGTAGGTTAGAATGCTCTCCGTCCTCCATATCAGTGGTTCTCTTGCTTAGTCCTGGACTAGCAATGTTAGCATGACTTGGGAACATGTAATGAATACAGATGACCAGGTTCCATCCCAGAGCTACTGAAATCTGAAGCTCTGGTCTTGTGACCCAGCACTCCAGGCTGGCCTTGAACTCTTAGTCCTCTCAGCTCAGTAAGTGCTGGAAGAACAGGTGACTGCCACAGTCTGTGGCATCACTTGGTGATTTAATTGTGAGAGCCAGTGCTCTGAGGTGCTTTGTAATGACTAGTTAATAAAAGGAAAAAAAAAACATTGTTGATCACTGTACTTTAAACGTTTGTTGCTTTAACAAGAGACTATTTTGAAAGCAATTTTATTTTGACCTTGGACAAATCAGTTGGAAAAGGGAGAAGCCAGTAAACTTATGGAAATCTAATCAGCCATGTGAAGTATGATAATGCTGGCATTTGGTACCTGGCACAAAACAGCAGGTTGCTGCTTTAAGTACAAAGGTGTGACTGGGAAAAGAGTTACCAACTCTCAGTGCTTCCTTTTCTTGCTGTTTTCTGCTAGGGCTCAGAAGGAGGGGTTCTCTCCAGCTGTCAAGTTACAGTGGGCTGGTCATGCTAGAGGTATCCTTGTCCAAAGGTCATCTTCATCCTTATGAGAAACAACACAAGTTTCCTGAGAGAGGAGGTGACTTAGTAATGGATAACAGTACACAGTGAGAATGACAGAGACAGTCTGTGTCATTTCTGTCATAATCTAATGTGTAAGCTGACTACCAGTCAACTTTTAGCAGATGCTAAAGCAGGTTTTAAAATGACTGGTTTTCCTGGCTGCTTGTGCTGGTTGTCACACAAAGGGAAGAAAATACTGGGGGAAAAAAAAAACCACAAAGATTAACCTTAGAGTAATTTTTCTTTTGTGTATCTGTTTTTAAATGCTGTGGGTTTGTTTGTTTGTTTGTTTTTTTCTCCAGGCAGAAAAATGAGAGTATTATAAAAGCACCTCTTGGGACTGGGGAGATGCTTCACTGCGGAAAACACTTGTTGCATAAGTTTGAGTTTGAAACCCTAGCACCCATGGGAGAGTTGATCACTGTAGCCTGTCTGTCATCCCAGTACTCACATGCCAAACTGAGAGGGAAGGACAGGATGACCACCAGAAACTTGTGTGCCAGCTCCACTTGGCTGTCATATACAGCAGTGAACACAGAGAGAGCCACCTCAAACAAGGTACAAATGGAGAACAAATGCTTTAAATATTTGACCTCATGTGTGCCATAGAATAGCACACACACACACACACACACACACACACACACACACACACACATACATATACAGCAAGTCAGCTAATCTAGCCTGAAACAGCTTGTTGTGGGTTCATCGGTTCTACGTCCTAGAGATGTGTTTGCTAATAGAAAGAACACCCTCCTTGACATTACCTGACCACAAGTTTATGTTTCCAGGCTATGATGTCTTTCCAGTCATCACCACCAGCAACTTTATGGTCTGGCTTTCCATGGGCTTTAAACTCTTCCGTTTTCATTTATTACAGTCTCTCCTTTTCCCTCCAGAATTTCTATCCTTACCTGGTCCCAAAGTGTTAGAAAATTTCAAAGCCTTTGTCTTGTGTGGCCATACTAGACCCTACTCCCTTTCCCGTGTCACAGAGAAAAACCAATTTGGCATGAGGAACAGAGGTTATAGTGATGCCAAAGAAGAATGGGGGACATTGCATATGCAAGGACATGGATATAGGAGAATTTATGGCTAGAATTCAAGAGTGTCAGTTCTCACATTTATAGTCACATTTTATTATTACATCACCTGTCCTGCCACAGGAATATTAACTAGATAAGAAGTAGAGGTAAAATTTAGAGTACCAGTTACAGAGCAGACCAGCAAAGCAAAGCTGGTAGCACTGAACATGGAAGACATATAAGGATCTAAAGGTAAACTATGAGAAATGTAATACATTATTTCAACACATTCATTTCTCTCCCTCTCACACATATACACAAACACACAAACATACACAACACATATACATATATATATACACACACATATACATATATTATGTGTGTTTATATATATATACATACGTATATGTATATGTGTGTGTGTATGTGTGTGTGTGTGTGTGTGTGTGTGTGTGTGGTATGTGTGTGTGTGTTTATACTACAGTGTCCTTGGGAAGCCTCCCAAATCCTAAAGGGAAAATGTGGGCTAATCACTCCAACCTTCACACGGATGTTGGACTAAAAAGAAAGAAAGAGTGTTTCAGCATTTCAAAGAAACAAATCCAGCATGGGTCAAATTTGAGGGGGCGGGGGAGATTAGCTCAGCAGAGGGCACAGAGGGAGGGAACTGGCTCTCCAAGTGTGCTTCTGACAAGTGATGGAGCACCACCAGCCCCTTGTTAGGAAGGCACGTGCTCAGAGTTCACTAAGAATTCTAGAGGGGTAAGTTCTGATGGGTTAGGGCTGGAAGGGTGGGGGTGGGGGTGTGTAGAGGTTGTAGTTCAGCAGTCTGGTTCACAAGTCTCTCGATGGGGAGGAGGTCCCTGCACAGCTGCAGTTTGGAAACCACCATTGATACTCAAAAAGTGAGGAGTGAATTTCCCCAGCTGGAGCTGGTTTAGAAAGGTTTAAGACGAGAGGAAGTGACCTCTGTGCCCAATCTTCAAAGGAGAGGTCCACAAATTGACAAGAAACACAGGCAGAAACATTCCAAGAATTCCAGGTGTTGGTGTTCTCAAATGACAATACAATGCCTCCAAACCTCCCATTTTCTCAGTTGATTTAGAATTAAATCTAAGGAAATGATGTAGGGATATCGGTATGGGGGGGGGTATTAACTGTTTCTCCATGTTCTTCCCTATCTCCCTTTATTTTGACAGTACTGTGAGCTGAACCCAGTCCTAGAAAGGGAACTAGGAGCTAACCTTCATACTAGACAAACACTCAGCCAACTGAGCTACAGTCTTGCTTATTTGCTCCACTGTTTTTTGCAAGCAATTTAAATGCTCTTCAGCTAACTCTCTGAATGAACCAGGGGTTCATATGCCTAAGTATTATCCCTTGGTTTAGAAAGAGAGAGGCATGGGAAAGTGGTTAGTGGAGCATGGTACTCTCGACAGAGAGAGACAGACGCAACACAATGCCACACTTTGAGTAACAAAATGCTACCAAATATGTATGCATTGAATCCCATAGACAGACACAAGAAATGTGCAACAGTGGTTGACTCTCAGGAGCAGAATTCAGGGGTTGGGGATACGACTGGGATAGAGAGAGACCTTTCCCCAGATTCAGCTCATACTATTTTACTTTTGTGCAATGTGCATTGCATTAGAAATGCAAAGAAACAGGCACAGGATCTTCACAGCACATGAAAAGATAGACAAGCCTCCCTTCTCACAGGTTGCACCCTGTAACCTCCTGGGGTACTATCAGGATGGAGGTGTGTGCCACTGCCATTACCATTTTCGGTACCTTTTTTTTTTCTCTCTAACAGGATGTGTTCTGTGAGTCAAAGCCCTGAGCCAGAAGTGAGAAAAGCTGCTCTTTCAAGTACAACCCTGAGTTCCTGGAATTTACAAATTGGTCACTGAAGAGCAATAGCAAGAGGAAGGTCAAGTTTAGGTACAAGATGGAGGAGGGCCCTTAGGAAGCACTGTGGTGGTTAGGGGACTTACTGTGGCCCCATTCATTAAAAGAACAATTGGTGGTTTCAGATACCTGATCGAGAGGAAAAGGGAAGCTAGACAGCCTTAGAAGCAGAAATACTGGCCCATATCTTCATCCAAAAAAGGTAAAAACATATAGTTACAAAGAAAGCAACTTCCATGCAAGGTCCTCTGTGCAGGTTTGAGCAACCTCAGTAAAGACTTCCTCCCCATTTCTTGTCTGCTTCAACTTCCCCAAGACCTGGGACAAAAAGAACCCTATACTTACAAGGTGTGAATTAGATGCCAGTGTCTGTTCATTAACTCCCTTTTATGGGACTTAGTTCTTTACAAAATCCTGGTTAGGAAGAGTCTGTTAAGAAAGGTGGAAACTAAGGCCTAAGGAGCCAAGCAAGTTGTGTGAAGTTATGATGGTGATGTCAGGATCTTATTCCACCCAGACTCCTAGATCTCTTCAGTACTGAATTTGTACTATGCTGAGCAATGAGAAAGGTAGAGCTCGGTCTTGGAGCATTTGTGCTAACCACAGCCCTGAGCCCAAACCAGTGGATCTGAAAACCACAACTGAAGGCAGAAGAACATTTTTTTTTTTTGTCATTTCTAAGAACGACAACAACAACAAAAAAAAATCACCAAGGAAATCCTGTTGAAGACACAGTAAGGAATCCCAGGATTTATCTGCTTGGATAACCACAGTTTGTATTTGCTTCTGTAAAAATACTGGTTTATCAACTCCATGTACTTGATGGCAATCTCCAGCCCATCCATCACGGGGGCTTTCTGTTTGCACATTGCCCAATAGCCAGGCCCACACAGCTTCCCGCTCCAAGCACACTGCCAAAATAAAAGCTTATTTGAAAGGAATATGACCTTCTCTGGGATTTCAAAAAAGCTTACAAATGGCTTTAAGGTGAAAGGCATCTTAATTCAAATAAGAAATAGCATCTGTGGGATTGCTTTGTTGAATCATTCAGTGTGCTTATGATATAGAGATGACTAAGAGAGAGCTGCAGTCTTTACATGACTTATAGCCAGCAAAGGGGACCAACATATGTGAGTGCAATACTGATAGATGCTGCAGCAAGTATTGGGGGAGAGAGACGACAATGGGTGAGCCTTCCATGGACTGCCTAGGGAAACTGGGGTCAGGGAGTGGGAGAATTGTGGGAAGTCTTTACAGTAGAAGAGCCTAGTGCAATGTAGAGGATGCATCCTTGGCTGAAGGAGGACAGGAAGAACAGTTTCAGAGCCCTCCATATTCTCCATGCTG
Organism: Montemys delectorum; assembly: GCA_019843815.1. Taxonomy (NCBI): domain Eukaryota; kingdom Metazoa; phylum Chordata; class Mammalia; order Rodentia; family Muridae; genus Montemys; species Montemys delectorum. The sequence goes on along the minus strand of JADRCD010200218.1, from coordinate 9,867 downwards.
ATAGAGTTGAAATTTGCTTCAGCCCCTGCCTACTGATTTGGAGTAAGATTTTAGATGTCTCATTACCAACTTGCTATATAATCTGTAGGTGTCTCATATCCCTTGAAAGATTTGAAGTTGCTTGGGGTGCAATCATCAATTCCACTGCAAAAGTAGCTTCCTTGCCCTTTGCAGTCAGTCAGTCAGTCAGCAAGAACATACATCATGGACTTCCACATCATTTCTGGCAACAGCATAGACCATGGATATTCACTACCAACATGAATCTCAGCATGGTCCCCAGTGGCAGTATATATCAAGGAAATCAGCACAGCCCTCTGCTAGAGCATGGGCCATGGACACCTTCATAGCTCTCAGAAGCAGCCCAGCCCACAGCCATTAACAGAGATTCAGGTGGCAGCACAGACCAATAATATGCCTGGCCTTCGGTGGTAATATTGAAGAAAGATTCTAAAGTTAGCTGATGACTTCCTCCATCATACCTCATGTTTATCTCAAGATTTATGTTCAAGGTCTTAAGAAATGAAATAAAAATGAAAAGGCATGGGGAGCTGAGGGCAGCCAGTCTTGATGGTATATATTACAGGGATCCTGAGAGAGATGATAAATGAAGTTGCCACCTAGCCTGTTACTTATAACTGGACGTTTTACAAGCTTCTTTATTTATTAACCAGACCTACTTTCAATACCAAATCTCTCTACATTCCTTCTCTAATCTAACAAGATAGGAAAAGCCCCTATTTATGTTTTTTAATAACACATGCCTACTTAATTATAGTCTTCAATATTCTGATTTGATGCTATTTTCTTTTACATATCTCTTACTAGGACTTCATGGCTCATGGAGATGGGTTTCATGTATCTTCTCAAATCTATGGACTATTAGAGAACAGAGCATTAGTTCCCCTAATGTCCACACCAAAGAATATGGAGAAGAAAATACTAATTATGGAGAATGAACATGTGAATGGGAGTGAGAGGATGAATGATGAGGACAGCAATTGTGGCTATTGGTACACAGCAGTCAGGAAGGGCAAGTCTCCATGGCATGAGAAGTACAGCACCAGAATCCTATCATTTGGATGAGTATAATGGAAGACAAAGGTAGTCTCAAGAAAATAAATACATAATCACTTACTAAAACTTCTCTTAGTACATATTTCCTGCTAGATACCTATGAGTATCTGTGATGGTTGGTATATGCTTGGCCCAGGGAGTGGCACTATTAGGAGGAATAGCTTTATGAAGTAAGTGTGGCCTTGTTGAAGTAGGTGTGACCTTGTTGGAGTAGGTGTGTCACTGTGAGCATCAGTTTTAAGACTGTTGTCCTAGCTGCCTGGAAGCCGGTCTTCTAGCTGCCTTCAGAACAAGAGGTGGAACTCTCAGCTCCTCCAGCCCCATATCTGCTTGGATCCTGCCATGCTCTCACTTTGATGATAATAGACTGAACCTCTAAACCTCTAAGCCAGCACCAATTAAATGTTGCCTTGGTCATGGTGTCTGTTCACAGCAGTAAAACCCTAACTAAGACAGTATCAAATAAAATATAAGCCACTTATACCTCTAACAACTAGCTGTGATTTTGACTGATGATCTTTCAAAAGATATATGTCTCCTTTGCATTGCTATCACTATGATAACAACATATCAGGACTGAGGCAACTTATAAAAGAAAGCATTGGACTTGGGGATTATAGTCCCAGAGCGTTAGAGTCCATGACTCTCACAGCACAGAAAAGGGCAGCACATAGCCTGTCATGACACTGGAGCAGTACTGAAAAGCACACATGTTGAGACACATTCATAAAGCAGACAAAGAGACACTAGAAATGACATGGGTCTTTGAAATTTCAAAGTGACACACTTCCTCCAATAAGAAATAATCATTTTCAAATAGTTCCACCAATTATTGCTGGTTGAGTATTCAACTATAGGATGAAGTATTCAAATATATGAGACTAAGGGGATCATTTTGACTCACATCATCACAACATAAAAGGAATTTTATGACTGGAAAACATAAAACAATCTATTATTTGATATGGGACGTGACAGACTGACATATAGTGGAAGAATTGAGATTGACCTTACTGAGTCATGGACACAACTGAGGGATTCAAAGAAAGTAATGTTGTGGATGACAATGAGGATAAAGACAAATGCATGGTGGTGGTAATGGTGGTAGTTACAGTTGTTAGCATATTGGGCATCTCAATTTTTTATGACATAGATCCTGACTTAGTTTCTTTTCTGTGGTAAAATATTCTGACAAGAGCAATTTATGGGAAAAGGGGTTTATTTTAGCCCATATTTCCTGGTTAGGGTTATTGTGGGTTAAATTAGCAACAGGAACCTGAAGCAACGAATCACATCATATCTACTCATAAAGAATATAAGCCTAAATATAAACATGCCTTCTCATATCATTTTCTCCACTCATATACAGTATGAGATACACTGTCTAGGGAATGGTGCTACCCACAGTGGTTGGGTGTGCCCACCTCGAGTAATGAATCATGTTAATTCCTCATAGTTACCAGAGACTCTTTCCTAAGTGATTTTAGATTTTGTCAAGTTGATATTTCACACTAGCCACCACAGACTCCCATCTCTGGTGCTCCTCTGTTTCTAATAGGAGCCTTCAAATCCCATCACAAGCCTAAGATTACTAGGATTTGCTTTCCAAAGCATAATCATGAAATCCATTGACACTTAGAAGCTAGGTAAGGTACCTGCCCTATGCCATGAGACTTAATCTGTATGTTTTTCATTGCCAATCGTTAAAGAATGGGAAATACTGCTATTAATTCCCATTTACCAAAAGTCAGGCTATAAAATGGCATCATTAATTTTATAATGTGATGTATTAATAATACCCTACAGGTAATAAAAGATAGATTTCTAGATTTCTAAAATGTACATTGTAACATGGTTCAGTACATGTCACCTCATATAAACCAAGAATGCCTTATAGTTTCCAGAGGACTCTGGTGAATATTACTAAATATAACAAAATACTCTGAGAGAAAGAGTAGCATTGTCTTCACTGGAGATGTCCAGTGTTTCATAGTAAATGGGGAAATGAATTAGAATTTGAGCTGTTTCCTTATTTTTCACTCTGAACTTACACTTCCTAGCCTGCCCTGAATTTTTAACCCATTTCTTTTCTAACCAAGTTAAATGGACATAAAGGACTTTGCGTGCTCATTAGCAAACCTTACAGATGTATAGTTAATAAACTGTCAGTATTTATTATCCAACATACAAAATAATAGGCAAATAATTTCAAGGGTTGTGTCTTATTAATGTTGTTTTGTTTTGTTTTACGAGAACTTAGCACAGAGCACAAAGCTGATGAATTCAGAGATGACCTTGGTGCCATTGTATTTGGATAAGTATGTGTTTGGGTGCATCCAGAGCCATGAGGTGATACTCTTCCAGTTAGTCACTCTGCCAGGTCAAATCAAAACAAAAACATAGAAGTGAGTTGCAATTGTTCCTGGTCAGGATCTATTGTATTCTCTCTCATAGAACGATGTCATCAGCTACTGTCAAGAGTTGTCTATTTGCAGGCAATAAAAGCATCACTAAGTATCAATAAAATGTTAATAAAATGAGAGCTTTCCATAGTCAGTCTCAGGGACCAGTGTTCAGCTGCAGCTTGTATTCAAGACCAGTGGTTGCTTGACATCCCTGAAAAAGCTAAAGAATAGACTACAATGTTGACCCCCAGACTACAAGACATGTCCGAGGTCATAGAAGCTAAAGAAAGCCTTCACAGAGCCAAAGGGCAAGGCCATCTGCTCAAGGATATTCAGTTATCCGTTGTCCTTGTTGAATACTGATCAGTTCTTGCATGAACAATGCTTATTACTCTAAGGCTCAAATCAGTAGATAAGGAGGAGGATGGACAGTCATAGGAAGTCAGCCTATTGTGGTTTGGAGTTTTTGATTTTTCCACAGGCAGGGGTATAAGGTAGAGCACTTGACTAACTAGCATATACACAAGGTCCTGAGTATTATCTTCATCACTGCAAAAGCAAACAACCTAACCCAAACCTTAGTTTTTATAAACTATTTAACCTTAGTTAAGTTGGTTAATCTCCTCAATCTTTAGTTTCTTCTTACACCCAATGAAAATTCACAATGATTAAAACAAGTCATCTAAGAATCTAAACCTGCTAAGAGCTCAACCATACAGAGGGAAACATATATAAAACATTTATATAAACATAGGATATATAGAACTTATTATCTGTGTAAAATATACCTTTAAAGTATCCTAGTTACGTCTGAATGCTATGCAGTTGAATTTACATACATAAAATAAACCTATCAGATATTATGTTAGAAAATTACACCCTGAGTAGAAGTTATACGGTTTATGCTGATCCTATGCTCAAGGTAACAGATGCAAAAAATGATGTTGATGGTGGTGATGATAATATTTCTCTATCCAAGGCTCTTCAAGTACTTGTGATGGTTGGTTTATCTGTTGGTTTGATACAACCCAAAAGCACCTGGGAAGAGAGACTCAGTGAGAGTGTGTCTAGAACAGGTTGATCCATAGGCATGTCTTCGGGAAATTGTCTTGATTGCTTGAACTGATGGGGAAGGATCTAGCTTGTAAGTAGGAAGCCCTGTTCTGTAGTTTGGGAGCCTGGACTTGTAAGAGTAAAAAAAAAAAAAAAATGTCTTCACAGACATACTAAGCATGTTTGCATTTATTTCTCTCTGTGTTTAACTGTGAGAGTGGTGTGATTAGAGATTCCAGCTCCTATTTCTGCAACTTTTCCCCACAACGATGGACTATAACCTGGAATCATAAACTAAAATGAGCACTCGCTTCCCTAAGTTGTTTGTGTCAGGATGTTTTATAATAACAACAGAAAGAAAATCAGGAAAGTTCTGTCCCATATTTAATCTTCATTGAAATTCTCCAATGTGTACCTGTTACAGACCATGTTTTACAGGTAAGGACACAAGACAATAGAGACATCAAGTACCCTGAGGATGACCATGCAGGGAATTCAGCACAGTTTGACTCTGGTAGGCGATGAAAACCTAGTTGATATGTGAACTGAAAATAACATTTACACTGTATAAATACTTTAGTATGAGAATCTTGAAGAATAAATATGAAATATGGATGACAGAGAAAACTCATCCTTATCTTGGGAAGATGAAGAGCTGGACAAATTCTAAGAAAATCTTCACTGTGTAAGAGAAAGGCTGTTCACCGTGGGATCAGATGACTCAGATTGAAACCCAACTGCATCTTAAAAGATGGAAAGGTCAGCCTACCTAATCAAATGTTCAGAAAATGGAAGCAAGCAAATATGTGCTTACTGTAATATGTAAATTTAATATGAGAGCAGGTGACAATGATTTGTGGCTATGTCATAACATTCTCTTGTGGCAACCAGGGGAAAGGAGTGGCAAACATAAGCCATGGCCATAGTGTGTCAATCTTAGGAGTGATACTTCCTAAAATTTAACATGGATCTCAAGAATCCACTGATGACACTTACACTATGGAGCTCAAAGATAGAGTCTTCGGGGAGCCTCAGCCCAGGCCTAGGCAACATGTTCCAGCCATCAAACCAGTTGAACTATCTCTACACTAGATAGAGCTAAACAATGGTCCTTCAGAGGTCATTTTTAACCAGAAAACAAACCTTTAAATAAATGTATCTGCTTTAAGCATGACTCTACACTTTTCAGCTTTGGATGACAACTTCACTTACATCCCACATGACCTCTGCCACGGTCCCTTGCAGTCTAATGAGAAATACCTTCCCAGTCTACTGCTGGGTTACCTTTAGAGCTCCTAGTAAATTAGGTCTCTTCAAGAATACCCTTTCAGAGTCTCTTCCTATATACTTCTCTCCAAGGTCACAACTTCCCCAGAGAGAATTTTTGTTGCCAGCAATTTCAAACTTTACTACAAAACATGCCTGATCCTGGGTGTCTAGAATCTTCTTTAGGAGGTAAGGTTTTGGGGGATTTTTTGTTTGTTTTGTTTTGTTTTGTTTTTCCTGTAGTATTATCTCTGTTCCCTTCCCCATTTGAAACAGACCTGGTATTATTAACCAACCTTGGTTTGCAAAGCAACAATCAGCCTTGAACAAACAGAGCTTCTGTTCTCTTTAAAGAACTTGAAGTTAAGTGAAGGTTGGAGTAGCTGTGTGCTGAATGGTGTGACAGAGTGGTGAAGTAGTAAAATAGTGTTCTGGAACTTATTTCTTAGATATTCAAGGTTTTAGGGATGGACTTGGGAAGATAAAGTGGTGAGTAAGAGGCAGGGAAGGCTCACGGGGAAAAAAAGGATCAATTAGCAGAAGCTCAGAGGACTTCCAGGCCTGGAAGAAATTCTAGTAAATTGAGTAGAGGATATTGGAATAATGAAGAGAAGGCAGCAAAGAATGCAGATACAATGCATTCTTGGGCCAGCACAGCACTTCTAATACTTCCTGCAAACCAGCATTTTTGTAACGCACAGAACTCAGGGGACTTGAAGGATGTCTCAGCGTTTAAGAGAACTTGCTGCTCTTGTAGAGCACACAGGTATTCGTTCTAGCATCCCATAACTAGATATAACTTCAGTTCCAAAGGATCCAAACCCCTCTTACTTTCTCCCTGGGAGCCAAGCACACAAGTGGTGTACATGCATACATGCAAACACTCATACATAAAATAGGAAATAGATTTTTTTTTAAACTCAGTATATTGCTTATTTTGTTTTCTGTATGTTCACACAGTAATAAATTTGTTTATAAACCAAAATACTTATTATTGAAAACCCCAAATTTTTATTAATTTCTTCAGAAGAAAACATAAAAAAAATTTTAAACCTACCCTACTGCAATTTTTTCATTGCTCCAATAAATAGAAATTGAATATTTATGACATCATCCATGATCTTTCCTATGCCTACATCTTCCCCTTTTCTCTCTCTTTGACAAACCGTTCCTCACTTAGGGCCCAGCCTAATTCCCTAGCTGAACATTAATGGTTTACTTCGCATAATAGTGGAAGGATGGCAGGGAGTCCCAGGACACTACCCACGAAACTCCTGTCATTCAACAATTGCTGACTTCTTGCAACTTGGTTTCCTAATCTCTGAAAATGCATCCTGGCTCCTGGCTCACTTCCTGCTGTGAGGCAGGTGCTCAATAAAGCACTGCTGTGCTAGCTGTGATTTAAGATTTGGGATTCATCTAGCACTTGATCACACTGCTTTATTTTGTGCTCTGGGCTCTGATTCTCTCTCAAGGGTAGGAAATTTATCTCCCAAATAGTCTTTAACAATAACCATTTCATTTGTCTGTGTGGTTATCTCCAAACCAACTTTGGCTATCCCTGTGATGGTAACTTCTAGCTAGATGTTTTCTACTGTGAGGGTCTTTGGACATGGTCCAGTAGGTGATGGCACTTGCACAGAAACATGGGGACCTCTGTTTGATCCTCAGCAACCATGGGCCTGGTTATGAGTGCTCATGACCTCAAGACTGTTCGTAGATTCCCAAGAGTTTATTAGCTAGGCAGCCCAACCAAATGGACAGCTTCTGCATGAGTTATAGGTACTGTCTCCCACTAGTAAGGCAAGGAATAACTGAGAAAGACACCTGACATCACCCTCTGTCCTTTGTATGTCTGTATATTTGCTGTGCATACCCTTATTTTCAGGTGTATGCATCACACACATGTGCTTGAACACACACATGCAGCACATACACACACACACACACACATGCACTCATACACACAAAACATTAATACAGACATATACATGCACCACACATGTAGGATATACACATGCACTTATGAAAACAAATAAATACATTCACATACATGCATCCCAAATACCATACATGCATCATATATACATACATACATATATATGCATGAGCATCACACAAACACACAAACATATGTACATATGACACACATATGTGCACACACATCACATACACCCATGTATACACTTATCACACACACTTGCCACACAGGCATAAACATACCACACACATACACACATGACCACTGAGACACACCACATACACACATACACACAAATATACCACACGCATAGGCCTATATGCACAGGACTTCCACTTTCCTCCTCCTATTCTTCAGGGTTAGTTCTTTATCCAAAACCTTCTAAAATTCTCCCTAGACTTTGTATACCCCAACCAGCTAGTATTCCCCTTTGAGAACTCTTCCTTTTCTGACCTCTGTTAACATTAGTAACTACTCTTTGAAAGTTCATTCTCTGCAGGGGCAAAGATAAGCACATAGCATAGTTTAATCTCCATGACAATCCTCCAAGTATTCTCCATAGTTCTGATTTGTAGATGAGGAAGCAGAGTGGGGCTGAGAAAAACTAGTCTCATTCAAAGCCATTCTATATGTCACTGCCTTAGAGTTCAAACTCAGGTCTGCATCAGCACCAAGCACTTTCTAGTACATTCTAGCCCATCTTAATTTTATTTTACGGTACACTGCTAGTTAATCTTGCTAGGTCACAGATATGCTCGAACCCTGCAAGGGAAGGGGTTTAATGTTAAAGGCACTGTGCACGCCTTAGTGTGGAATCTATGAATCCAGTCATGCTGGCAGTGCATACAGACCATTATCATACAGCAGAGTGCTGCAGAAAGACTGCTTGCAATGTCAAAAAGAACAGCATTTTAAGCTCAAAAGGCCAGATCTTGATTGCATACTATCTTGATCAGAATGTATCAAATAATTCACTATTGTCAAGCTCATGTGTACATGAATGTAGGACAAGGGAGTATCACTTAAGCAAAGAGAGGAAAAGGAAACATTTAAAGCCAGTCATAGTGAGAAATAAAAACTGTGTCAGAGCTAAACAGAGCTTTATTTTAAAAAAAAAAAAAATCACATGATAGTGACTTTTAATTTCTTATAATACAAAGATACGGATCTGGGAAAGAAAACACCATTTTAAAAAAAAATACAGATTCTCAAGTGAGCCTTCTTTAATTTAGGCTCATAGAAAGAGAAAGGGGAACCATGATTTTTTTTTTACTGTTATCATCTTCAAAGTTGGGCTTTGAAAACTAAGCTCAGGAGTGCAAAGAAACACATCCCGATGAAGCACCTACTCCATGCTATGTGTTCTATAAATTTCCCAGCCCTTTCAAGGAAGCAGCAGTGTTCTCTTCCTATTAGAGAGATGGAAGGACATTTCCCCCAAGGCCACACCAATGATGAGCAGAACATCACCAATGAGATTAACTTTGGCCCTAGACGATACTAAAGCCTACATACAGCCTCAGTTGTAGTTCTAAATAGAGTGTAAAAATGACAAAGTTAAAACCATGTATTTCCAGGGTTTCTATTACTATAGTTAGACCAATGAATGTTTACAAGCTTTTGTGACCAGTTTGTTTCTTTAAGCAGATTAACTATGCTCACTGCCAATACTACTTACACTATTCATTACACAGAATAGATTAACCAATTACAGCTAACTTATAACTAATTTAAACAATTAATACACTTTATTGGATTGTATTGAGTGGGCTTCCCTCTTGGAGGAGACAATGTAAAGGTTAACTTTAGGCTGGTTCCAGTCTAATTATAATAAATTATAAGAAATGCTAGGTTAGTCAGATACCCAATGAGGTGTTCCCAAGGCTTTGATTAGAGCATCAATGTACCATACACTAACATATAGCTGCTGTCTATGCACAAGGCAGGGAAATACAAAGGGGCATTGTTAGAAGTCAAGAGTTATCAGTAGTTACAAAAAGGGACTAATGCTCTTTCTCAACAGTGTGACTCCATCAATTATACTCTCCTCTGTAGGGTAGGATATTACACAGCCATTACACCCTA
>JADRCD010200217.1:7629-24405 GCA_019843815.1 Montemys delectorum | reverse complement strand
CATGAGGTGATCTGTGCTCTATGCAAGGCTAGAATAAATGATTTCTATCACACAGGTAAAGATGAAAACCCAAAACTAACCCACAACTGCTTAGAAATTGACTAGCTTGTTAAAGCATTAAGAGATGGGGGACTGATGGTTCATAGGTATGATTAGACTTTAAATTTACAATGAGTTAGAAAGTAAAGTTAACAAGTTCTTGAATAAGTCCTATCTAGATTGTATACTTGCCATTTATGCCATGTGGTTTTGGGTGGGTGGGGGAGTTCCTGAGTGTTTGATTTTGGGTGCTCATTAGATGCTTGGTGAGCTCAGAGGAGGAGTCATTTTATGCTTCTTCAGAGCGCAGCAGCAAGCAGAGATAATAGGAATGTTGAATTCCTAGTGCTATTACTGTTCTCCATCAAAATGTTACTCCATTGGCTAACACAGTAAGTTGATTATGTATTTATCCTTCAAAGGATGAATTATCAACTTCATTTTTGATTCTCCTAAAAGAGATGTATGCTACAGAAACGTTCAAATTTGAGAGGAATTTTGATTGTCATTTGTCAAGGTCAGTATGAAATTTCTTTTGGTGAACTTGGTGATATATGTACCATATCTTTACCAAGTGAAGATGTTTGATTAGAATAATTCATTATAAAAATTGCTAAAATTTTCTCATCATTTAAGATTTTATCATTAAAATTCCAACCTAAATATTCTTTAAAATCTATGAAATCATGAATCTTATGAAGTTATATATTCTTCTCCAGGTCAAAAATACAAGCAGTGTGAAAGGGTGTCTTAGAAAATTTTTACAGGTTTCAGACATGTGGGTAATACATCTTCCTTGTATATTGGCCTCTAAGGCCAAGTTGCTACCTTCACAGACATTTCTGTGGCATGCTATTTTGTTATCAATACATACCATGTCAAGTTGGAAAAATCAAGTCAATAACAGTAGCAGTGACAAAATACACCCATGTATCCGTTGACTGGAAGAAAAACAACTAAAGGGAAGTACCACAGAACACTCACTTCCTCTCCTCTGTTTCTTCAATTATCCTTTACTTTGCTATCTGCTGAGAGTTGCATCTTTCTTAATTTTTATAAGCTCTTTTGCTAGTGAAATTTTAGATATAAGCTGGTATTACAAAAGTTAACCTGTTTAGTGGACTCTATCTAGACCTCTGTTCGCTGTGAATATATTGCTGGGCTCCTGTAGCTAATTACCTCAGGCTGACAGTCACCCATGTGTACTTCCATCAGCTACTTTGCTTGTGTATTTGCTAAAAGTTCTTTTTTTGTTGTTGTTTGTTTGTTCCTAAACTTTTCTTTGTAATGACATAGCAGCAGTGTTATGTTAAATAATTAATACTGTTAGTGCAATCTTTCTCTGGTCTTCCCTTAGCTATGTGGTCCTTGTGATCTCTATGAAAATAATTCAGAGGAGGCACACAGATTAGAGTGCAGAAGTAGATGAAATTTACTACAGAATTGTATTAGGTACTCTCAGAAGTGAGAGTGGTAAGTGGCCAGAGATACTATGGCTTCTGTCCATGTGTTCAGGTCAGGCTTTATACTACCACATAAGTTCTGTGGACCAGACAGCTTCCTGAGATAGATACATTTATCCAAGTGATTAAGAGCTCTATTTGCATTAACTCATAATGGGAGCTTTAGTTGTGTCTTTATTCTTTATCTTGTGGACTTCTGCATAGTCCATTATGCTGGGTTCCCATTTAGGGGAGAGAGATGAAGAGAAGGAGCAAGGAAGAGAGAAGGAGAGAGGGAAGAGAGAGGGAGGCATCAGACCCCATTTCCTTCCTGCAATCAGAGTTCCTGACTTTATAAGTTGCCAATTAAGAGGGAGAGAGCCATCGTTAATGACCTTTGACCTTACCAACCTCTGACAAGCTACCTAGTCATATGAAACAACTCTGTATTCCTTTGAAAGCTGTTAAATACTTTCCTAAGAAGATTTGATAAGGTAATTGCAATAAAGCATAGAAATATCTTAAATACTTATTAAATGATGAATGGATAAAGTAAATCTTGTATATGTGCTCTATATATTATTATTAGAATATTATGTAGATAGACTACGTAATAGAATATTATTCAACCACAAAATGGGTGAAATGCTGTCATTAATAAGAATAGAAATGGAGGTGAAGGTCTTTAGTAAAATAAACCAGGAACTGAAGCACAATTAAATAATGATCTCATTAATATGGAATCAATGAAGTTGATTTCATAGAAAGTGAAGGTGAAGGGTAAGTTGCCAGAGTCTGGGGAGAGGACAGAAGAGGAATAATGATAAATGGTTGATGAATGCACATTATGTTACATTTAACCACAGGATCTTTGAGTGTTCCATCACACAGTTGGACTTCAAGATAGAATACTGAATATATATGTACTTGTAAATACTCCATAAATGTATACAGTGCATATATATCTCACATGTTATACTTTATACTAATAAAGCAATGGAGAGTATTTTAATTTCAATGTTTAGTTGAGAATCAATGCTTGTATGACTCTTTGAAAGCTCAAAATTAGCCAGATAGGAGAGCTGTAGTGATAGCTCAGCCAATAGAGTGCTGTGTAAGGAAGAGGACTTGAGTTTGCATCCCCAGAACCCATGTGAGAAGTTAGGCTTGCTGCTTTAAATCTGTAGCCTGGTGCTGGGAAGAATGGCGATAGGTGGATTCTTTAACTGGCAAATTGATGAGCTCTAGTTAGGTGGGGATACTCCTGTTCTGAAGCATAAAGTGGAAATTATAGTCTCTAGTCCCCTTATAGTTTCTAGTCCCCGTGCATATATACATATACACCAACTTAACATGCACTCAGTGCATACAGACACACCACACAGAAACACTCTCATACATCACACACACCACACCACACAATACACTCAGGTATACACAGACAAGGCCGTTACACTATACCATATACATATCACACACACCACACACACACACACACACACACACACACACAGAGCAAAGAAAGTGTTAAAGAAAATCAAATAAATTAAAGATTGCCTTTCTATTAAAAGAAAAATGAATGTATAAACATCTCTCAGGAAAGTAAAGCCTTTAGAGTAGTAATAAAATGTTAAACATAAGACCATTAAATGAATAAACTTTATAATGATATATAACCTTATATACATGTATAACATATATAAATAAATATAACATATTTACTTCTGCATATTTTTGTGAGGTACAACAACTACTGTTCAAAATGAAATTACTCAAAGTTTACAAACACAAACATAAAATATAAACCAGAAAATAATCAATAATTAAGTCAATAATATAGAATTCAATTTAAAAGTAAATTACTTAAAAAAAAGAACAAACCACTTTATAAGACATAATAGCATATATAACCACATTTTTAAAAGTGTAATCAGCTCCCATGTTTCAAATAGAATGATGGAGAGACATTTGATGTTCTAACAGTTTAATAATTAGGTGAATAATGATCGCAAAGGCAACCACGTTTTAGTTATTGACTAAATTTTGAATTCAAAATATGAGGAAAAGATATGGATATTTTAAATAATTTCTTTTTGACAGGGTTACTTGCTGGCATGAAGTTTACCAATTTGGTCAGGCTGGCTATTCAGGGAGCATGAGCACTTCCCTGTTTCTGTTCTCTCACAACAGATGTACATGCATATCATATTAAATCTGGCCTTTTCACATAGGTCCTGGGGAATGGAACTCAGATATTCATGGTTGCAAGACAAGCACTTTATCAACTGAGCCATCTCCACCGTTTTAAATACTTTAATGAATACAATTAACACCATAAATATGGTATTAAAGGTTTCATCCTGCAGAGAGCATAACTTTTGTTTTACATGCTGCGAACTGTTTCAAAATAGGATCACAGTCTTGGGATGATAGCATTTATCTGTCATCCCAACATTCAGGTAGCTGAGGCAGGAGGATGGCAAATAGAAGGCTAGTCTGGGCTATGTAGGCAGACTGTCTCAAACAAACCAAAATAGTGAAAAGCAATGAAAGTAAAAATAATGCAAACCAAAAGTGCTCTTTATAAAATACATATAAACATCAATTTGAGAAATAATAAAATTAGCTGTATGGAAGATATTACCTTTATTCACTGAGTTTAATTAATATTCATCAATACTTTGATCTAGAACAATAATTATTCAGATTATTCAAGGACCACATGAAACTGTCAAAAACTGAATATATATTTTTTAATGTAAAATTTTTTTGGTTATTTTATTTATTTATTTCAAATGTTATCCCCCTTCCCGGTTTCCCCCTTTGCAAATCCCCTATCCCATCCCTCTCCCCCCCCCCCCTCTATGAGGGTACTCCCTTCTTCCTCCTCCCGCTTCACTGCCCTAGCAAACTGAATATTCTTATTACCTTGTGCTGCCTTTCTAAGTTATAGGGTCTTTTTTTTTTTTTTTAACTTTTTTTCTTCTTTAATTTTGAGGTTTAGTTTTTCTTTTTATTTTATGCGTATGATTGTTTTGCTTGCATGTATGTCTGTGCAACATGCAGGTGCATTACCCATCGAAAATGGTGTTGGATCCTCTTGGACTAGAGTTACACATGAATGTAAGCCACTTGCATGTAGGTGCTGGGGACTGAACCAGTGTCCTCTGGAAAGAGCCGCCAGTGGTTTTAACCCAGGAGCCATTTTTCCATTCTGACAAGGAATTTTTTTAGAAGGTGCCTAGGAATCTGTGTTAGTCTTCTGTGCAATATTTGACAGGCTGCAATTTGGAAATTAATAGTCATTTCTCAACTGTATGGGTAGAAAGGAAAATGAGAGGCTTTTAAATTGAAGGTAGAAGAGAAATAGATATTTACCTCTTTTCTAAAGACCTTTATGCAAAGCTTGGAGGGCATATAAATATTTCAAGAGTGTAAATAAAAAATTAGTATGTAAAAGTTGTTGAGCAAGATAATGTTTCCAGAATCATGAAGTTTCAGTGATTCTGGAAGGTGGAAGAGAAACAGCCTGAAAACACAACAGCAAATACAACAGAAGACATGGAGGAAGATGAGACGGATGCAGAAACAGATGTGGATGAAGAAGAAACTACAAAACATTCTTAGGTAGAAAAAGATGAATTATAAATTGTACCTTCCCCATGGATCCTGTGTGGAGAGAGGATATGATATTGTAAGTCTTTTCTTTTGAGGGAGACTTTCTGTGAATGTCTCCCCGACCCCCAAGCAATGTTGGGATTGCAGGTTCCAGGAAGAAGTGGGTATTTCAGTTGAAGTTTTATTCTTTCATTCATTTTCTGTTGTTTAACATTCTTCAGGAATATAATCTATACGATTTAACTGGTTATTCTTGTAAAGTTCTGTCATAGGTATAAAATGTTAATGTGAAAACACCTCACCCCACTGTGATTAACCCAAACAGAAGCACAAAAAGAGTTGGGACTTGTTCACTGGCTCCCTGTGTAAAAATGTGTACTACCAAGCCTGGTGACTCAAGTTTGAGCCTCTGAATGAACATGGTAGAAGAAAAGGACGAACTGTATCAAGCTGTCTTTTGAATTCCACACAAGCACTGTGGCACACAACACACACACACACACACACACACACACACACACACACACACACACACACACACACAAAATGTACTAAGTAACAATTAAAATGAAACAAAACATGAGGAAGCAGTAATTTATTAGGACCAAGACATGGCTTTGTTATCCAGATAGGGGAGGATAACAAAGAGAGTCTGTTTGGTATAGAACTTTAAGGAAGGCTAAATTCAGGGAAGATCTGAGAAATTGGACTGCCAGCTAAGAAATATGGATGAAAACAATCTTCCTGGGAACTTATGTCAGATATCTAACTCAAGGCATCTGTCTCACTCAAAATAGGTACCGATGTTATAAGCAGTATAATGGGCATTCCTGTATGGGGAAATCCAGCGGTCTCAGAGAAAAGCATTATAGTCTTGGTAGTTTGTAATCCTGGTTTTTTTTTTTTTTTTTGATGCTATACCCTTTTAATCCATTAAAATATCATTAGTTCCATAAACAGAGAGAAAAAGATCTCACCAGTAGTATTTTTGAACAGCCCTTGTTGTGAATCTGTTCATATTGAGTGCTAAACAAAATATTTAAGCTACTAAAAATACTAGTGTTTACCTTTAACTTTTAGTTTTCCTTATAGGTTATTATTTACATAAGTCCTGTTATAAATCTGTTTTGAGATTTTGTTTATCTTGAGACAGGGCATTTAGTATCCCAGACTGGCCATGAACTTGTTATATAGCCCAGGCTTGCCTTGAACTTCAGTTTCTGAGCTTACTGCCAGGAAACTCCATTCCTGGTTTGTGAGGTTCTGGGCATCAAACAGTGCTTCCTACATGTTATACGACCACACCATCAACTGAGCTACATCTCGACAAGTAGGGCAGATTGGTTTTCTAATTATTAGTCCCTCAGAAGGATAGGCCAACATTCTTCCTCTGCTCTGGTGGTTTCACATGGAAGTCTACTATAGCACATGAACTCTTCTACATGGCTGGAGTCCTTTGATCTTGTTATTTCTAATCGTTTCCCCCACTAGTTGTCAGTACATCAAGATAGAAATTTCGTCTCTTACTACTGAGTTTCTATTGTTAATACGGGGCTGACGCCTTTGGTTAAGGATTTTGTATTGGAAGATCCAGGGTTTGCATAATCAAGATAAGGATTATTGCACACATAACTACATGGTAAATCACAGCTATTAGAAAACAAATACATCTTTGAGAAGTCAGTAGACCACATGATATGAAAGTATAGGAAGCAGGATAATGTGAGTTAAAGTTTTAAGCATCAGTAGGGCAGAAGAACAAGAGAGAGGAGGAGGTAGGACAGGGTTAATTAGGATGTATGAAAATGCTTTAAGGTAGAGTATATACATGGAGGGAAACATAGCTTCAGCAGAGGATTGAATTATCTGGCATCAATGGGAGGGGAGGCCCTCAGTCCTGCAGAGGCTCTCTGTGCCAGTGTAGGAGGAAGCTAGGGTGGTGAGGCCAGAGAGGGTGAGTGGGTGGAGAAGCACCCTCACAGAGGCAAAGAGGAGGAGAGAGAGAGGACAGGATGGGGGTTTGTGGACAGGTAGCTAGGAAGGGAGATAGCATTTGAAATGTAAACAAACAAAATGATTAAAAAAAGAGGAAAAAAAAAAAGAAAATGATTTAAGGAAGCTTACTATTTGTAGACTAATTAAATAAACTGCATTTTAAAAAAGGAGTTGTCCTGCATGGGTTGATAATGCCTTTTCCAGAAGACATAGGTTATTAAATGAAAATATCCTTGTCAGTTGTTGGGTATTTCCTTAAGAGGTCAGGAGGCCCCAGAGTTACCCAACACAACACACGTTATTGTTGTTGTTCTGGGTTGGTCACCATTACTAGATGGCAGGACCTTATTGTTGAAGATACAACACACTTTTTTGCAAGACATGGAGAAACCAAGTTTGAACTGATCTGAATAGACTGCTAGGTAAATTTGATAGTGCAAGAAGTAGGTCTCTGAGGGAGAATAGCAACCAGTGTTCTTATACAACAGTGATTTCTAAACACTGCGATACCAGTCTGTCAGGTAAGGTTTGCCCACTGGTGTAACAGTGGTACGGAGGTTATGAGAGTTATTCAACTATTTTCTGTTGTATTTGAGATCTGCGCCACAGGAGGGGATTCATGCCTGCTACTATAAACCTGGTCAAAAGCCCATGACACAGGAGGTCATGCCCTAGGCATCAGGGCAGTGATTCTCAACCACCCTAATTTTGTAACCCTTTGGTAGAGCTCTCTTCTCTTTTGGTGACCTCCAACCATAAGATTATTTTTATTGCTATTTCATAAGTGTAAATTTTCTATTGTTATGAATCATAATGCAAATTATGATTATGTTTTCTGATGGTCTTTTGTGGGTTGTGATCTATAGGTTGGGAGTACCTTCTTTAGAGGAAACTACGACTACTGTTGTTTCACTAAACTGATGTGTGGCCAAACAGCTTTTTGCATTAATATTTGCAGATTAAACACACATAAAGACAGCATCAGAAAGAAGAATTATAAATATATATTTTATCACTAACTTCCAAGTGAAATATGGACACTACCTTCTTACTCTTGCTTTATTTGACTTATTTTCCCGATAAAATACTGAGAGACTTTTCCTCCCATCCCCCACCCAAACCCCTACCACCCTTGCACCTCCAATCTACCACACCATTTACACAAAGTCAAAGCCATTTCACCACAAGGCAGAGGTTCTCTTTAATTTTAGGAAACATAGGCTTGATAATAGCCCTTGGAAAGTAGTCAGCAACCCCCAGCTCCACACAAAGACCTGTGTATGATTCAAAATTACTACTATTTTCTATTGTTTCTGAAACTTTAATTTAGAGCATAGGTACACACAGTGTCATTCAGTCAGACAAACCCTCTAGAAGTAATGTTAAGGAGGCTAAATCCTTACTCATACACTATCAGAGTACTAGGGTTGAGACTCTTAGAGTTGTCTTCATCCTTTCCTTTGATCCTATAAACTATTCGATCCCTCTACAGTAAATTCTTATTTAGTTTAGTTAGTTTCTGTTCCAGTGTGTCAAAATGCCAATCCACATATGGTCAGCTGCATCAGTCTGACTATGGCATCACATGTTCTTAACCTGTGGTTGCCAAGGCCTTCTTTCAAATTCTCAGTTTGGGCTGGGTCATTTGAGGACTACCTGCTCTTGATGTGTCTTCTCACACTTCATTCAGTAAAGTGTGTCTGGGTATAATAATGCCATGTTATATGACTCTGTCTTTCTAGTCCCGGTCCATAGACAGACAGGCAGGCAGGCAGGCAGGCAGGCAGTCAGAGACAGAATGTCTGAGTTCTATGGGATGTATATGAAGGAGATCAGAAGACAATTGAGTACAGCTGATTCTCTCCTTCCAGTTTTACATGGATGCCAGGCTCCACTCTCATTAATTATCTGACCAATCAATGTAAGGGAGGAGGTATTGCTTTTGTCTTACAGTTTGAGGGGTATAGTCCATCCTGGCTAAACTAAACTGGTCCATCACAGGTAGAGTTTACAATTAGCTGTTGAATGAGCTCATATGAAACCAGAAGTATTCTATGAAAGCAATTTTACTACTATTCTGCCTCTTCCAAACAGTGTCAATTGTGAGTAAAAGTCCAAATCTACTGTGCATTTCTCACTGCAGGTGAGATGAGATGATTTTTGCTTTTTTTTTCTAAATCTTGGCCCAGGACAGATGGTTTCTATAAATTTATATTAAGCTTCTTAAATGGATATTTGTCTTAAGGTGGGTTCAGCCAAGTGCAAGAATAATTATGCTCTTAATTATACTCTTTTATGGGATTTAGTGAAATTTCTTTCTAGGGGACATTATAACACAGGTCCATATTTAGCATTACCTTTTGGGAATGTAGACTCATTTATGCTTTAGAAAAACCACTGCACATACCATGCAGTTTCCAGGAGTTCATAATTTTATGTTTATTATTTTCTTTGGGCAGACTTTCTTTTATTCCTTCCCCTATCCCCATCTCTCTCTTTTTTCTATAAATGTATCCTTTCAAGTCTATCCTAGACATAACCTGCCAAGAGACACAATCCCCTGTACCCCAGGTTTCATTGTATTCTCTTCTCAGCCCTGTGATGTGTCTTCATTAGTGAGATTTTTAACTTAAAATTAAACTTTCACCTATCTTCTTATCTTTGTCGTTCATGTTGTTAGCTTTCAGTCCCACTGAAGAAATATGGGGAGAGAAAAAAAAGACAAATTTAGGCAACCTGACAGGAGTAAATAGCATGTGCAGACACTTGGTGCTTGGAGGCGTGTAGAGGTGAATGCCTGAGTTTCCCAGTGAGGTTGAGAGAAGTGGAGGATCCCAGCTTCCACCCATGTTTCCCTCCACTGAGAAAAATGGAAACTGACATCTCAAGGCAATTCTTTGTCAGAAATATACATCTGCATGAAGAGAGGAGAGTTAAAAATTTAATCTGCAAAGCTATTTAGAGAGTGGATAGGCCTTGACAGGCCTCCCAAATGTATTCCAAGAACAAGAAGAATGGAGTTATGAAATAAAAAGCTGTTGCGGCAAGCAAAATGAAACTAAGCTTTCTTGACAGAATCAGTTTGCCAAATGACTTTAGAATTGCGTGCTCTTGTTCTTTTTCTCTTAAATATACTTTACTTTCAATGTATAGAAGAAACTTTTAGAATTAACATGGCACCCTTCTAGAATGCCAGTGTAGTATACCCGGTATCACTCGAGTAGGAGATATTTTAAACAGAATTAAAAAACAATGATATCACTAAGCAGTCAGGAGTATTGGCAAGAATTCCATACCAGAGGCATCGATCATAAATGACACAGAGTGCTCTAACTATCATGCAGTACCAAAAATAGTGCTTTCAGCCAAAACAATGGGAACCAACCCTAGAACAATATGACAGGTTGAGTTCAGCTTGAACTCTGTCCTCACTGGTCCTCACCCTGTGACTGTAGAAAGTTCGCTCTGATAGTCTAGTCTCCATTTACTACGGTTTAAAGGAAAATGCATTCCTTTTCTGCTAACTTATACTTGGTATGGCTTTTCCTTGTGTTTGAAATGCATATTAACTCCCCTTGAATGCTTAAATAAACTCAAATGCTGATCTTTTCTTTTTCCCTCAAAAGTTATTCTTAGGTCAGGTTGATCGTCAGTATCACATGGTTAAAGACATAAAACACAGTGCCATGCGAACCTTGAGAAGGAGGTAGAGACAATCACTTAAGATCAACTAGTTTATCAAATAGCTTTGATGTGTCAACAAAATTCTGGAGCCCAGTGCTACTTTGTCAGCTAGTTTGTCCATGTGAGGAGAACACAGGCTGGGCAAAAGCCACTCTAGCAGCCGTCCTCCCATTAATATTGTAGAGTTTATCTCCATTAGAGCCTTAACAACTACTCAAGCATGAAGTTTGAGCCCTAAAATCGGATTCTATAATAAAATATTGCTTTAAATCTTTAATACCTGGGACCTGACTATGTTTTTTATTTAAAATGTGAACTTTAAGACTATACATTTCTGCTCTTTTGTCATATCCACCATTTTGCCACCAATTCTGTTTCTTGTTAGTGAGTTCGGGGCTATGTTACCATCTTGAACAAGAAGAGGCTGAGGACCAACATCCAACATTGTCCTCTGACCACTCCATGTACACCAAGGTATAAGGGCTACTCACAAAACCATTCATACACATGCCTCCTGCACCCACATACCTCAAACATACAACATACATCTAATGAAAAAGAAAGATTAAGGTTCATGGATTGTAATAATTTCAAAAGCTGTATTTTTCCTTGCTGTGATATATATATACATATATATATGTATATATATATGTATATATATGTATATATGATTGCAATATAAATTGTGTTGCAATAACTGTGAGCACATTTCTTACTGTGGCCAATAACATTTGAGTTAACACTTGTATGTTTTATTTCTGGGAAGAAACTACCAACTCTCAGAGCAATCTTCTGTGTTTTGTTTTGTTTTATTTTGTTTGGAAACCTTAGAGATATGTATTGAATCTTCTGTGAAACTGCCTTGAAGTCTGTCTGTGGTTTTGAATGTTTGCTGCTCTTTCAGAAGACCTAGGTTCAACTCCCTGCACCCCCATGGTGGCTCATAACCATCCATGACTCCATTACCAGAGGACACAATGTCCTCTTTTAACTTTGAAGATACCAGTCGCACACATAGTACTCATTCATGATTCCAGGCAAAACATTTATATAATACTATATAATAAGTCTAAAAAAGTTTTTTAAGGTTTCTTTTTCTCTCTGTCTCATGTATGTATGTATGTGTGTGTGTATGTGTGTGTGTGTGTGTGTGTATGTGTGTGCATGCATGTATGTGCATGTGTGTATGTATGTGTTCATGTGTATTTTTGGTATGTGCATATAATATGGGAAGGTACATAGTTTCTCTCTCTCTCTCTCTCTCTCTCTCTCTCTCTCTCTCTCTCTGTGTGTGTGTATGAGGTGTGTGAGTGCATGGCATATGTGTATGGATGTTTTTATGGGTGCAGGCCCTTATGGTATGCTTGTGGTGGCCAGGGGACAACCTCTGGAGTTGGTTCTTACCTGTCTTGTTTAAGGCAGGATCTATTTTCTTGTCTTGGTTTGCTGTTGTCTATTCTAGGCTGGCTAGACCTCAACATTCTTGGAATTCTCCTGTTTATGCCTCACACCTCACTACAGGAATGTCAGAATTACAGGTGCTCACTCCTACACTGAATTCAGATAAGTTCAAAGATTTGGAATTCAGGGCCTCACGCTTTCCAGAGCCATTTCCCTAGTGCCTTGGGCCTTCGTTTTATACATTTTAAAAAGTTAATATTCATTTTATGTATATGAGTGTTTGCCTCCAAATATGTAGATGGGTCATGTGCATACTTGACACCTGTCGAGATCAGAAGGTATCAGGTCTCTTGGAACTGGAATTACTTAATTTTGTGTGACACCATGTGGGTACTAGGAGTTGAAGCTGGGTCCTCAGCAACAGCAATGAGTTGTTTTTTTTTTTTTTCCTCCAAGTCAGCTCTCTTGCCTTAATGGCTTTTGAAAACTATAATGAGATAGTTATCCTCAGTTTTACCTAGTAACTACTTATAGCATCTGCTGGCCTTTTTAGTATGAGCAACATAAACATTGGTTGTATTAAGTAACTGAGATTTTGAAGTGTCGAGTTACTGGAGAAAATCTTGCCAAATCCCATCCTAGATATTATGTTTTTAGTTGCTTTAAATGTGTTTCATGGAGATAAAAATGTTAAAAATCAGTCCTTACATTCCAGATTTTGTCAACAACATTTTTTTTTGCTGAATCTATTGAATTTTCTCTATCATTTTCTTTGTGTAATACTCTGCATTAATATGATTTTTTAACATTTTGTATTGGAATATTGCATATGATGTGATTCTCTTGTTTTAGGTGTATAATTCAGTGCTATTAATAAAGGTATCCAGTTGTCTGACCATTGCCAACCTATATAACCTGGTGTTTGCTGTTGTGGCTCCCTCAGCTCAAGTCCTACTCAACTGCTGGATTTTCTGTTTTTGTGGAGTTGATCTTCTATATATATCATATATATATAAGACCATGTGATATGGTGTTTTTGAATACTTCACTTAGCATCATGATCTCAAGATCCGCTCATAGTATAGCATGAGTCAAAAGTTCATTCCTGGGATTGGAGACATGGCTCAGTGTTTAAGAGTACTGACTGCTCTTTCTAGAGCATGTAAGTTCAATTTCCAGCCACCACATGGTGGCTCACAGCCACCTGTAATGGAATTTGATGCCCTTTTCTGGAATGTAGGTGTACATGCACTCAGATACATAAAATAAATAAATAAGTCTTTAAAACAAACAGAAGCTTCATGGTCTTATATTGCTCAATAGTATCTAATTTACCATTTTAGTCCATCCATATAAATCTGGAAATACAGGTATATTGTCAGTTAAAATATTTCTTTTAGAATATATTATTGACTGATTCTCTTAATTTGCAAATAATTTGAAGATTCAGTTGGGATGAAGTCCAGCATCTACAGTAAAGCAACTCTGCTCTTCTAGTATGAACCCTGAATTATCAATGAAGCTTTACCTTTCTGCCTTGCTTGATATTATTTCTATGAGGTGCATGTTTTGTTTTGGAAACAACTGAAAGAGCATTTAAGTGTATACAAACGTACATGATGTAATAGAATTACCTAAGTAGTTTAAGGAACAATATAATTCATTACAGATTCTTCTGGCCCACCCTTTACCCCACTGTTAATTTTCATGTATATTCACCAATGGAATAGGATACAGCCAAGCGTAGTCTCATGTGTAATCTCAGCTACTCAGAAGACAGAAGCAGGAACATTTCTTGTGCCCAGGAATTTGACATAAGTCTAGGTAACACAGCAAGATTCCATCTCTAGAAAAAAATAAGAAGAAAGTAAAGTAAAATTACATTGATCAAAGGAAGTACCTCATTGTTTGTTACCAGCATACAATCAAATCTTTACTCTTATATACATATAACTCTATCATCATCACCATTATCACCATAATCATCACTGTTATTGGCATAAGGTATAACTTGGTAACTGTAACCTTAAGCAGGCCCAGAACTTGCTACATAGATCACACTGACCTCAAAGAGTTCCATACCTTTTAACTTCTCTGAACCAAAATTAAAGATGAGTTTTACTTGCCTAGTCTCTATCACTCTCTTATATTCATAAATCTTGATACAAAGATCAATCCTAGAGTGGAGACTTAAACTGTAAGGCTTTGTTTTCTTAAAATAATTATCAGAAGAGAAAATAGACAGAGGTCATGATGGAAATGCATGATGATGGTGTCTACAGAAGAGGCTAACAGAGGACCAACATCAGGGACAGAAGCAAGATCAAGAGGTCAGATTGGGTCTAAAACTCAAGGCAGCTGCAAGCTTTCAATGACCTCTAGAGATGAAGTACTTATGGCACTTTGGCACTTATGGAGATTAAACGCAGGATTGAACTATGAATCCAGTCTTCTGTTATGTTTGCATTTTGCATTTAGAATTTTTATTTTTAGATAGGGTCTTCCTAAGTTGTTCAGGTTGGCTTCAAGCTTACTCTGTAGTCCAGTCAGACAGCGAGCTTGTGATCGTACTGCCTCAGCTCCTCAAGTAACTGTGAGGCTGCCCTCTCTTGCCTGACTGCATGGTCACTGTTTTCATTTTTCATTGTGTAAGAAGTCTGATCTTCCCCTTATCTGGTACAGTTTTGTACCTGAAAGAAAACTGAATAAAATGTAAGTCTACAAAACTTCATGATGTACTTTGTACTTGTGTAAGATTGAGTTTGAATGCTCACAATTTCAAGATGTTCACAGTAAGCACAAATGCTACTTCATTGGATTTTGAAGTTTTGACATCTACAGCAATTTTAAGTAGTGTTTTGTTCTTTGTCAATATATTTTTATTTTCAATTTGAATACTTCATATTAAGATTCTTTTCCTTTCTTTTTGATTTCTTTCTCAAGATAGGGGTTCTTTGTGTATTTCTGACTATCATGGACTTGCCCTGTAGACCAGGCTGACCTCAAACTCCACAGAGATCCACCTGCCTTTGTCTCCCGAGGGCTGGGTTCGAAGGCATGTGCCGTCAATGCTTGGCCCACCATCTTAAGTTTTAGTATCACATTTTAAGCAAATCTTGTTCTCATTGATCCTCCTCTTCCCTTTCCTTTATCTCCCTGACTTGCCTCCTCGCATTCTCTCAGCCTTCCTTATTTTATGTCTCCCCTACCTCCCTTAATATCATTTTTCTCTTGTGCTCCACTTTCTATTTTCTATCCTACAGCCACTCTCACTCCTACTTCTATACATATACACAGAGATAAGAGAAACCTGAAGGTGAGCAACAGCACAAGATTTTTGTCTGAGTAAGACTTACTTTAGAAAGGATAATTAATACTTTCTAGTTTCATCTGCTTCCCTAAACACTTCATGATTTCACTTTTCTTTACAGATGAATAAAATTCATGGTCTTTGTGTTTATCATATTATCAGTATCTATCTGTCTGACGATGGACATCAGAATGCTTCCATTTTCTTTGTAACTGTGAATAATGTGGTAGCAAACATAGATTAAACTCTAGAATTCCCAGGAGAAGTTTATTTGCCTTGTCCAAACTGTAACATTTTCACAACTGAAAAGGAATTTTAGCTGTAATAACATTGGATAGAAAGCATAAGCCAAGACTGTTCCAGAAAAATTCAGGCATATGATCACTTGATGTATAATGGAAAGTTTCATTATGAATTTGTGTTCATTTGTAAATAGAGTTTGCTTGTTTTCTTTTTGTAGCAAACATGATGGATTTGTATTTATCTCACATTTATAAGCAAGAGTACATGAATATACATGAATGTAAATATGAGATTAAATTAAACACCGGGTACCTTTCCTCAGAATGACTCAAAACAACTGTTGCAATAGGAACCAAAATCCACCCTATTTTTACAGTGGTCTGCAGTGTTATTTTTGCAGTTAGGCTGATGTGCATTGCAGTATGAAACTCACATTTCATGCAGTATCAATATTTAAGGGTGTTTTTGTATATACTTCATCAATTTCTTACTACTTTACTCATTCTTATAGAACACTTCTCAACAGTAGGCACAGAAATGACATCCTTCCAAAAAGTGATACTCAAAGGAACATTTCATGCCATGGCGCTTATTATTATAAGATACACACCAAATGGAACAGGTTTCTGAGACATACTCCCTACAAAAATTTTCTTCTTATCTTCTTTTCTTCTTTACCCCCTTTCCACTGTAGTTCTCTGCTACCCAACAGACTAAACTCACTACATTTTTTTTCCAGTATTTTTCACTTCTAAACAAAAGCTGGTCTGGAATTAGTGAGTGAGTGAGTGAACTGGAATTTGAATTTTGACTAATGCAAAGCTCAATTCTACAAGTTAATCTTCTACGCTATAGCAGTGTATGAATAAGAAATGATGAATAGTCCAGATACTGGCCCACAAGGGAAGTACTGGGCAGTGCGTTTCTGCTAGCATCTTTGCTTTGAAAGACTCACCACCTTTAAATAGTCGTGAGAGAGAGAGAGGGAAGGAGGGAGTGAGGGAGGGAGAGAGAGAGAGAGAGAGAGAGAGAGAGAGAGAGAGA
>JADRCD010200215.1:32500-48343 GCA_019843815.1 Montemys delectorum | reverse complement strand
TTTTTTTTTTAACTTATTGCATTATGATGAGAAAAGTTACATGGTTTCAATTTGTCTACATTTAAAAACATATTTTAAGTAAATAGAATTAAATCACATTCTTGTTTCCCTTTTGTGCCCCAACTCCTCCCAGAGACCCCCTCTTCAATACCTACAATATCTTTTTTGTCATATTCCTTAAAATTTATAAAATTTTATAATAAAAAGAGTATTATAAAAGTTGTTTGATATAAAACAATCAATTTACCAGTGTTATGTAGATGCTTGTCTACAGCAATACTGCAAATACATACGCTTTTCTCACTATAAATTTCAAATAACTCCAAACATATTAACTGTATATTTCAAAATAATACATCACTACTAGTATTTTCTTAAATGAACATAAATATGTAAAGTCTTTTTGTTTGTTTGTTTTGTATTTAGAAGAGTTTAAAATCTTGGCTCTTTCTGTGGTACAAGCCCAAAATAAGAACAATTTTTAGACATTGGATTTCATTGTAATAAGGCTGTACTTCAATGACCCTCAAATCACCGAAAGATTTTACCTCTATCATAGCTAAGCTGAGAGTTGACAGTTCTGCTGCACCAAGGAATGAATTGTAGGCACAATTTTTAGATACAGACTTCCTGCTATGGTCAAAAAGCTATTTGACTTGAGTGTGTGACTTTATTCTCAGGCCACAGAGAACAGGTTACATTCATTTAAGAAATGGTGTGTGTATTAAGATGCTCTATACATAAAGTCATTCACCAACTGTTTCAATGAACAATGGTTCTGCATGGAAGGTGGTACAGACATTAGGTGAGGATAAGAATCTGGTTCATTGTCTGTGATGATTTTGAAAAGCATTCATCTCAGAGAAAGAGTAATTTATAAAGTCCTCTTCTTCAAACTTGATACAAGAGCTAGAAATGTCAAGCAAAGCATTCAGTCTCACTCTGTTGTTCTCTTTCGTACAAGCCACCTCCCAAGTTAATTGTCTATGTCTCCCTTGGGTATATAAATACTTTTGAAATATATAAGCTGTTCTGAAAACCACAGTATAGTGTAAAAACATGAAATAAACAATACTAATAGAGAGGCTGAGATAGGAGAAGCAAGATTTCAAGACCCTTACGTTGTACACAGCAAAACACTGTCACAAACAAGCTGAAAGTATATATAGATTGTACAATATTGGATCTATTTCTTCAATTACTAAATTAGAGAGACCATTGGATGACAATCAACAAATTTCTAATTCCTCATATTTTTGGATTTCAGTCACTTAGGATATGTTGGTAATATTAATTTTCATATTAAGATATTAAGAAAAGGTAATTGTCACTTCCTGTTGGTTTTGTTGTATGAGGTGAAATTAGATTTGTGTGGATTTGTTGAAAGATTACTTTCTTGCTTCTTCTAGGGTGTAGTTTTGCTCCTTATGTTGATATTTTCCGTCTATTATCCTTTGGAGGGCTGGATTTGTGGAAAGATACTGTGTAAATTTTGTTTTGTCATAGAATATCTTGTTTTCTCCATCTATGGTAATTGGGAGTTTTGCTGGGTATAGTAGCCTGGGCTGGCATTTGTGTTCTTGTAGGGTCTGTATGACATCTACCCAGGATCTTCTAGCTTTCATAGTCTCTGGTGAGAAGTCTGCCATAATTCTGATAGGCCTGCCTTTATATATTACTTGCCTTTTGCCCCTTACTGCTTTTAAAAATCTTTCTTTGTTTAGTGCATTTGATGTTTTTATTATTATGTGACAGGAGGAATTTCTTTTCTGGTCTAGTCTATTTGGAGTTCTGTAGGCTTCTTGTATGTTCATGGACATCTCTTTCTTTAGGTTAGGAAAGTTTTCTTCTACAATTTTGTTAAAGATATTTACTGGCCCATTACATTGGGAATCTTCACTCTCTTCTATACCTATTATCCTTAGGTTTGGTCTTCTCACTGCATCCTGGATTTCCTGGATGCTTTGGGTTGGGAGCTTTTTGCTTTTTGCATTTTCTTTGACTGTTGTGTCAATGTTTTCTATGGTGTGTTCTGCCCCTGAGATTCTCTCTTCTATCTCTTGTATTCTGTTGGTGATGCTTGCATCTATGACTCCTGATTTCTTTCCTAGGTTTTGTATCTTCAGGGTTTTCTCTCTTTCTGATTTCTTTATTGTTTCTATTTCCATTTTTAGATTCTGGATGGTTTTGCTCATTTCCTTCACCTGTTTGACTGTGTTTTCCTATAGTTCTTTAAGGGATTTTTGTATTTCCTCTTTAAGAGCTTCTAGCTCTTTACCTGTGTTCTCCTGTATTTCTTTGAGGGTGCTATTTATGTCTTTCTTAAGGTCCTCTATCATCATCATGATAAGTGATTTTATATCTGAATCTTGCATTTCTGGTGTGATGGTGTGTACAGGACTGGCTATGGTGGGAGAATTGGGTTCTGATGATGCCAAGTGACCTTAGCTTGTGTTGTTTATTTTCTTACGCTTGCCCCCCACCATCTGGTTATCTCTAGGGCTACCTGCCCTTGCTAATTCTGACTGGAGTCAGTCCTTCCTGTGATCCTGGTTGTATCAGAACTCCTCAGACTCAGGCAGTCTCTGTGACCCTGTAATTTTGGGATCCTGTGACCTTGGGCTTGTTAGAGCACCTGGGAGTGCAGCAGGTTCCTCCGGATATTGTGGGACTTGCTGTAGAGATTGTGCCCAAGGTCTGCTCAGGACACCAGCCCAGAGAGATGTGAAAGAACCCAAGCCACTCTGCTGGTGGAGTTCCTGTGTGCCTGGTCCGGCAGGTCCCAGTTACTCCCAGTGTTGGGACAGATGTTGTGTCCTCCTCACCTCTGATCCTGAGAGTTTCAGAGCGTCTGGGAGTGGAGCTTCCTCTGGGTGTTGTGGGACTGGCTGCAGAGCTAGTGCCCAAAGTCTGCTCAGGACACCAGCCCAGAGAGCTAGATGTTTTCTTTATTTACAATATCTCCGTTCCCAGGTTCCCCTCCGAAAAAAGAATAAGATGAAATAAAATAAAACAAACCCCTGTTCCCTCTCCCCTTCCCCTTCTCACCACCCCACCCCCTCCTGCTTACTAGCCCTGGCATTCCCCTATACTAGGGCATAGAACCTTCACAGGGCCAAGGGCCTCTCCTCCCATTTATGACCAACTTGGCCATGCTCTGCAATACATATGCTGCTGGAGCTACTAGTTCCACCATGTGTACTCTTTGGTTGGTGTTTTAGTCCCTGAGAGCTCAAGGGTACCAATTAGTTCATATTGTTGTTAGTCCTGAGGGGCTGCAAACCCCTCAGCTCCTTGGGTCCTTTCTCTAGCTCCTTCATTGTGAGCCCTGTACTCAGTCCAATGGATGGCTGTGAGCCTCCACTTCTGTATTAGTCAGGTACAGTCAGACTCTCTTAGGAGACAGCCATATCAGGCTTCTGTCATCTAGCACTTGCTGGCATCCACAATAGTGTCTAATTTTGATGATTGAATATAGGAAGGATTGCCAGGTGGAGCAGTCTCTGAATTGTCCTTTCTTCAGTCTCTGCTCCATAGTTAATCTCTACAACTTCTTCCATGGGTATTTTGTTCCCCTTTTTAAGAAGGGATGAAGTATCCACACTTTCATCTTCCTTCTTCTTGAGTTTCTTGTGGTTTGTGGTTTGTACTTTGTGTATTCCAAACTTCTGGGCTAATATCCACTTATCAGAGAATGCATACATGTGTGTTCTTTTGTGATTGGGTTACCTCACTCAGGATGATATTCTCCAGGTCCATCTATTTCCCCAAGAATTTCATAAATTCATTGTTTTTAAAAGCTGAGTAATACTTCATTGTGTAGATGTACCACATTTTCTGTATCCATTCCTCTGTTGAGGGACATCTGGGTTGTTTCCAGTTTCTGGCTATTATAAATAAGGCTGCTATGAACATAGTGGAGCATGTGTCCTTATTACATATTGGAGCATCTTCTGGGTATATGCCCAGGAGTGGCAGAGCTGGGTCCTCTGGTAGTACTATGTCCAATTTCCTGAGAAACAGTCAAACCGATTTCCAGAGTGGTTATACCAGCTTGCAGTACCACCAGCAGTCAAAGAGTGTTCCTCTTTCTCCACAACCTCTCCAGCATCTGCTGTCACCTGAGTTTTTTATCCTAGTCATTTTGACTAGTTTATGGTTGAATCTCAGGGTTGTTTTGATTTGCGTTTCCCTGATGACTAAGGATGTTGAACATTTCTTTAGTTGTTTCTTAGCCATTCAGTATTCGTCAGTTGAGAATTCTTTGTTTAGCTCTGTACCTCATTTTTTAATAGGGTTATTTGTTTCTCTGGAGTCTAGCTTCTTGAGTTTTTTGTATATATTGGATATTAGCCCTCTATGAGATATAGGATTGGTAAAGATCTTTTCCCAATTTGTTGGTTGCCGTTTTGTCCTATTGACAGTGTCTTTTGCCTTACAGAAGCTTTGCAATTTTATGAGGTCCCATTTGTCCATTCTTGATCTTAGAGCATAAGCTATTGGTGTTCTGTTCAGGAAATTTTCCCCTGTGCCCATGTGCTCGAGGCACTTCTCCACTTTCTTTTCTATTAGTTTGAGTGTATCTGGTTTTATGTGGAGGTCCTTGATCCACTTGGACTTGGGCTTTGTACAAGGAGATAGGAATGGATGAATTTGCATTCCTCTACATGCTAACCGCCAGTTGAGCCAGCACCATTTGTTGAAAATGTTGTCTTTTTTCCACTGGATGGTTTTAGCTCCTTTGTCAAAGATCAAGTGGCCATAGGTTTGTGGGTTCATTTCTGGGTCTTCAGTTCTATTCCATGGATCTACCTGCCTATCACTGTACCAATAACATGCAGGGTTTTTATTTTGTTTTTGTTTTTGTTTTTGTTTTTGTTTTTTTTTATGACAATAGCTTTGTAGTACTGCTTAAGGTCTGGGATAGTGATTCCACCAGAGGTTCCTTTATTGTTGAGAATAGTTTTAGCTATCCCGGGTTTTTTGTTCTTCCAAATGAATTTGCTAATTGCTCTTTCGAAGTCTGTGAAGAATCAAGTTGGACTTTTGATGGGGATTGCATTGAATCTGTAGATTTTTTTTCAGCAAGATGGCCATTTTTACTATATTAATCCTGCCAATCCACAAGCATGGGAGATCTTTCCATCTTCTGAGATCTTCTTCAATTTCCTTCTTAGAGACTTGAAGTTTTTGTCGAACAGATCTTTTACTTGCTTAGTTAGAGTCACACTGAGATATATTATATTATTTGTGACTATTGTGAAGGGTGATGTTTCCCTAATTTCTTTCTCTGCCTGTTTATCCTTTGTGTAGAGGAAGGCCTCTGATTTGCTTGAGTTAATTTTATATCCAGCTACTGTGCTGAAGTTGTTTATCAGGTTTAGGAGCTCTCTGGTGGAATTTTTGGGGTCACTTAAGTATACTATCATATCATCAGCAAATAGTGATAATTTGACTTCTTCCTTTCCAATTCATATCCCTTTGATCTCCTTTTGTTATCTAATTGCTCTGGCTAGGACTTTAAGTACAATATTGAATTGGTAAGGAGAGAGTGGGCAGCCTTGTCTAGTCCCTGATTTTAGAGGGATTGCTTAAAGTTTCTCTCCATTTAGTTTGATGTTGGCTACTGGTTTGCTGTATATTGCTTTTACTATGTTTAAGTATAGGCTTTGAATTCCTGTTCTTTCCAAGACTTTTATCATGATATCATGGATATTGGATTTTGTCAAATGCTTTCTCAGCATCTAATGAGATGACCATATGGTTTTTTTTCTTTGAGTTTGTTTATATAGTGAATTACGTTGATGGATTTCCATATATTGAACCATCCCTGCATCCCTGGGATGAAGCTTACTTGATCATATGGATGATCACTTTGATGTCTTCTTGGATTCGGTTTGCAAGAATTTTATTGAGTACTTTTGCATTGATATTCATAAGGGAATTTGGTCTGAAGTTTTCTTTCTTTGTTAGGTCTTTTTGTGGTTTAAGTACAAGAGTAATTGTGACTTCATAGAACGAATTGGGTAGAGTAACTTTCATTTAAATTTTGTGGAATAGTTTGAGAAGTATTGGTATTAGGTCTTCCTTGAAAGTCTGATAAAACTCTGCACTAAACCTATCTGGTCCTGAGCTTTTTTTGGTTGGGAGACTATTAATGACTGTTTCTATTTCATGAGCAGATATGGGATTGTTTAGATCGTTGATCTGATCTTGATTTAACTTTGGTACCTGGTATCTGTCTAGAAAATTGTCCATTTCATCCAGGTTTTCCAGTTTTGTTGAGGATAGGCTTTTGTAGTAGGCTCTCATGATATTTTGGATTTCCTCAGTGTCTATTGTTATGTCTCCCTTTTCATTTCTGATCTTGTTAATTAGGACACTGTCTCTGTGCCCTCTGGTTAGTCACGCTAAAAGGTTTGTCTATTTTGTTGATTTTCTCAGAGAACCAGCTCCTGGTTTGGTTGATTCTTTGCATAGTTCTTTTTGTTTCTATTTGGTTGATTTCAGCCCCGAGTTTGATTACTTCCTGCCTTTGACTCCTCTTGGGTGAATTTTTTTTTTTTTTTTTTTTTTTTTTTTTTTTTTCCTAGAGCTTTCAGATGTAATGTCAAATTGCTGGTATGTGCTTTCTCCAGTTTCTTTTTGGAGGCATTTAAAGCTATGAGTTTTCTTCTTAGGAATGCTTTCATTGTGTCCCATAAGTTTAGGGATGTTGTGGCTTATATTTTTATTAAACTCTAGAAAGTCTTTAATTTCTTTCTTTATCTCTTCCTTGACCAAGTTATCATTGAGTAGAGTGGTATTAAGCTTCCACGTGTGTATAGGCATTCTATTGTTTATGTTCTTATTGAGGAGCAGCCTTAGTCCATGGTGATCTGATAGGATGCAAGGAATTATTTCAATCTTCTTGTATCTGTTGAGGCCTGATCTGTGACCAATTATATGGTCAGTTTTGGAGAAGGTACCATGAGGTGCTGAGAAGAAGGTATATCTTTTTGTTTTAGGATAAAAAGTTCTATAGATATCTGTTAAATCCATCTGTTTCATAACTTCTGTTAGTCTCAACATGTCTTTGTTTAGTTTCTGTTTCCATGATCTGTCCATTGCAGAGAATGGGGTGTTGAAATCTCCCACTGTTATTGTGTGTGGTGCAATGTGTGCTTTGAGCTTTAGTAAAGTTTCTTGTTTGAATGTAGATGCCCTTGCATTTGGAGCAAAGAGATTCAGAATTGGAAGTTCCTCTTGGTAGATCATACCTTTGATGAATATGAAGTATCCATCATCTTTTTTGATCACTTTAGGGTGAAAGTTGATTTTATTTGATATTAGAATGTCTACTCCAGCTTTTTTCTTGGGATCATTGGCTTGGAAAATTGTTTTCCATCCTTTTATTCTGAGGTAGTGTCTGTCTTTGTCATTGAGATGGGTTTCCTGTCTGCAACAAAATGTTGGGTCCTGTTTACATACCCAGTCTGTTAGTCTATGTCTTTTTATTGGAGAATTGAGATCATTGATATTAATAGATATTAAGGCAAGGTAATTGTTGCTTCCTGTTATTTTTTGTTGTTAGAGTTGGAATTCTGTTCATGTGGTAATCTTCTTTTAATTTTGTTGGAAAATTACTTTTTTGCTTTTTCTAGGATGTAGTTTCTCTCCTTGTGTTGAAGTTTTCCATTTACTACCCTTTGAAGGGCTGGATTAGTGACAATACATTGTATAAATTTGGTTTTGTCATGGAATACTTTGGTTTCTCCATCTATGGTAATTGAGAGTTTTGCTGGGTTTAGTAGCCTGGGCTGGCATTTCTGTTCTTTTAAGGTCTGTATGACATCAACCCAGGATCTTCTGGCTTTCAAAGTCTCTGGTGAGAAGTCTGGTGTAATTCTGATAGACCTGCCTTTATATGTTACTTGACCCTTTTCCCTCACTGCTTTTAATATTCTTTCTTTGTTTTGTGCATTTGGTGTTTTGATTATTATGTGACAGGAGGAATTTCTTTTTTGGTCCAGTCTATTTGGAGTTCTATAGGCTTCTTGTATGTTCATGGGCATCTCTTCCTTTAGGTTAGGGAAGTTTTCTTCTATAATTTTGTTGAAGATATTTACTTGCCCTTTAAGTTAGAAGTTTTCACTCTCTTCTATATTGACTATCCTTATGTTTGGTCTTCTAATTGAGTCCTGGATTTCCTGGATGTTTTGGGTTAGGAGCTTTTTGCATTTTGTGTTTTCTTTGACTGTTGTTTCAGTGTTTTCTATGATGTCTTCTGCACCTGAGATTCTCTCTTCTATCTCTTGTATTCTGTTGGTGATGCTTGAATCTATGGTTCCTGACTTCTTTCCTAGGATTTCTTTCCCCAGAGTTGTCTCTCTTTGTGATTTCTTAACTGTTTCTACTTCCATTTTTAGGTCCTGGATGGTTTTGTTCAGTTCCTTCACCTGTTTGGTTGTGCTTTCCTTGTAATTCTTTAAGGGATTTTTGTGTTTACTCTTTAAGGGCTTCTACTTGTTTACTTGTGTCCTCCTATAATTCTTTAAGGGGATTTTTGTGTTTGGAGTTCATTGTAATAAGACTGTACTTCAATGCCCCTCACATCACCAAAGAATGTTATCTCCCTAGTAGCTAAGCTAAGAGTTGACAGTTCTGCTGTACAAAGGAGTGAATTGTAGGCATGATTTTTGGATACAGATTTCCTGCTATGGTCAAAGCTATTTGACTGGAGTTATTGTCTTCATTCTCAGCCCACAGAGAACAGGTTACATTCATTTAAGAAATGGTGTGCATATTAAGGTGGTCTATCCGTGAAGTCATTCAACAACTGTTTCAGTGAACAATGGTTCTGCTTGGAGGGTGGCAGAAACATTAGGTGAGGGTAAGAATCTGGTTCACTGGCTGTGATGATTTTGAAAAGCATTCATCCCAGAGAAAGAGTAACTTATAAAGTTCTCTTCTTCAAAATTGTTACAATAGTTACAAGCATCAGGTAAAGCATTCAGTCTCACTCTTTGTGTTCTCTTATAAGCCACCTCCAAAGTTAATTGCTTATGTTTCTTTTGGCTGTATAAATAACTTTGAAATATGTAACCTGTTCTGAAAACCATAGTATAGTGTAAAAACATCAAATAAACAATCCTACTAATAGAGAGGCTAAGATAGGAGAAGCATGGTTTCAAGACCTTTATGTGGTACCCAGCAAAACATTGCCAGATACAAACAAGCAGAAAGTGTATATGGATTGTACAATATTGGACCTATTTCTCCAGTTACCAAATTAGAGAGACCATCAGAGAATAGCAAACAAATTTTCAATTCCTCATACTTTTGAATTTGAATCAATTAGGATAAGTTGGTAATATTAATTTTCATATTAAGAGATATTAAGAAAATGTAATTGTTACTTCCTGTTATTTTTGTTGTCAGAGGTGGAATTATGTTTGTGTGAGTCTGTTGAAAGGTTACTTTCTTGCTTCTTCTAGGGTATAGTTTTGTTCTTTATGTAGGTTTTCTCCCTCTATTATCCTTTGTAGGGCTGGACTTGTAGAAAAATGTTGTGTAAATTTGGTTTTGTCATGGAATACCTTGGTTTCTCCATCTATGGTAATTGAGAGTTTTGCTAGGTATAGAAGCCTGGGTTGGCATTTGTGTTCTCTTAAGGTCTGTATGACATCTGCCCAGGATCTTCTAGCTTTCATAGTCTCTGGTGAGAAGTCTGATGTAATTCTGATAGGCCTGCCTTTATATGTTACTTGACATTTTTCCCTTACTGCTTTTAAAATTCTTTCTTTGTTTAGTGCATTTGGTGTTTTGATTATTATGTGACAGGAGGAATTTCTTTTCTGGTCCAGTCTATTTGGAGTTCTGTAGGCTTCTTGTATGTTCATGGGCATCTCTTTCTTTAGGTTAGGGAAGTTTTCTTCTATAATTTTTTTGAAGATATTTACTGGCCCTTTAAGTTGGAAGTCTTTACTCTCTTCTATACCTATTATCCTTAGGTTTGGTCTTCTCATTGTGTCCTGGGTTTCCTGGATGTTTTGGGTTAGGAGCTTTTTGCTTTTTGCATTTTCTTTGACTATTGTGTCAATGTTCTCTATGTTATCTTCTGCCTCTGAGATTCTGTCTTCTATCTCTTGTATTCTGTTAGTGATGCTTGCATCTATGACTCCTGATCTCTTTCCTAGGTTTTCATGGTTGTCTCCCTTTGTGATTTCTTTATTGTTTCTATTTCCATTTTTAGATCCTGGATTTCCTTCACCCATTTGATTGTGTTTTCCTGTAGTTCTTTAAGGGATTTTGTGTTTCCTTTTAAGGGCTTCTGGCTGTTTACCTATGTTCTCCTGTATTTCTTTAAGGGAGTTATTTATGTCCCTCTTAATGTCCTCTATCATCATCATGAGAAGTGATTTTGGATCCAAATCTTGCTTTTCTGGTGTGATAATGTGTCCAGGACTTGCTATGGTGGGAGAATTGGGTTCTGATGATGCCAAGTAAGCTTGGTTTCTGTTGCTTATGTTTTTACACTTGCCTCCCGCCATCTGGTTATCTCTAGTGCTACCTGACCTGGCTAAATCAAACTGGGGCCTGTCTTTCCTTTGATCCTGGTTGTGTCAGAACTCCTCAGAGTCAAGCTGTCTCTGTGATCCTGGGCTAATTAGAGCAACTGGGAGTACAGCTTCCTCTGGATATTATGGGACTTGCTTCGGAGTTTGTGCCCAAGGTCTGTTTGCTCAGGGCACCAGCCTAGACAGACTGGAAGGAACCAGTGCCACTGATCTGGTGGAGTTCCTGTGTGCCTGAGTCCTGCTGGTCCCAGTTACTCCTGGTGTTGGGACAGATGTTGTGTCTTCCTCACCTCTGATCCTTAGGATCCTGGGCATGTCAGAGTGCCTGGGAGTGGTGCTTTCTCTGGGTGTTGTGGGACTGGCTGCAGAATTTTTGCCCAAGGTCTGCCCAGGGCACTGGCCCAAACAGACTGGTAGCAAAACGTGCCACTGGGCTGGAGGAGTTCTTGCATACCTGGGTCCTGCTGGTCCCAGTTGCTCCCAGTGTTGGGACAGATGTTGTATCCTCCTCACCTCTGATTCTCTGATTGGGAGTATTCTTTGTAAGATGTGTGTTTGTGTGCATTTGTGTGTGTGTGTGTGTGTGTGTGTGAGAGAGAGAGAGAGAGAGAGAGAGAGAGAGAGAGAGGGAGAGAGAGAGAGAGAGAGAGAGAGAGAGAGAGAGGGAGAGAAAGAGAGAGAGATATGATTGTAGATTGTCCATGCACCCTCTCCACTAATAAGCTTTGGAACTCTCTCATCACCTCCAGCAGGAGCTCTGTACCCATCACCCACCAGCTCTGACCTCTGCCTGCCTCAGCCTGGCACCTAGTGTTCTCCTCTGTGTCTTTCTATTCTAGAGTCATTGTAACATCTGCCCTTTTATGTCTGTCTCATTTGACTCATCCTAATGTTTTCCAGCTTCATTTATTTATTAAATTTTATCACTGTAACAAAATACCTGAGGAAATTAATTCAGTTTTTTTTTCTCCTGGTTTCAGAGGTTTGAGCCCAGAGAGTTGGGAGCAGAGTAAGTCCACTCAGAGAAGGATCTAAGTGCAAGAGCATGCCAGTAAGGGACATTCCAGGGACCTACTTCCTCCAGCCGGAACCTACATTCTGATAACCCACTTAGCTGTGGACTCATCAATAAACTAATCCACTAATAAGATTAGGGCCCTTGTCTTACTTAGGGTTTTACTGCTGTGAACAGATACCATGACCAAGACAACTCTTATAAGGAGAACATTTAATTGGGGCTGGCTTACAGTTCAGAGGTTCAGTCTATTATCAAAGTGTGAACATGGCAGCATCCAAGCAGGCATGGTGCAGCTGGAGCTGAGAGTTCTAAAAAATCCTCACCTGAATACTGACTTCCAGGTAGCTAGGATAAGGGTCTTAAATCCCACGCCCACAATGACACATGTACTCCAACAAGGCCACACCTACTGCAACAGAGCCACACCTTCTAACAGTGCCCCTCCCTGGGGTTATCATATACAAAACCATCACAGCCCTCTTGACCTAACCACCTCCAAATAGAGCCATCAGCCTTTTAGGGGCACATTCCATATCCAATCCATCCCAGTTTCATGGCATCACATATTAGAACTATGTTCCTGATTGATGTGGAATGCTATTTCATTGTGTTTAGATTCCACATTGTATTCTTCTATCCCCCAGGGACATTGATGCTGATTTTAGGTTTAGTAATTAGTATAAACAATGCTGTCATGAACATAGGTCCTCAAACTCCTGATTTCTATTATCTTGGGTTATATTCTCAGAATTGGAGTTGCTGGATCCTGTAATAGTCTGTATTTAGTTATTTTAGTAAACCATCTATAAATTATATTTTTTAGTGTAGTGAGTGTCATAAGTGTTTTAGAGATAAGATAGGAGGTAACTGGGTAGTATTGCACAGACCTATGACCCTAACAAGAGGAAGTAGAGGCAAGACAACCAGGAGTTTAAGGCCATCATCTGGTTCATAGTGAGTTCAAAGCCAGTTTTGCTTACATAAAATCAAATTATACACCATATATGTATATATGTATATATTCATATACATGTATATGAGCATACATACATATGTATGCATATGTGTGTATACTTATATATGCTGAGGCACACAAAGCCAGCAGGTAGATGCTCACTGTGCCTTACTGAGTATCCAGTGGGAGTCAGAAGTCAGGCATGTTTTTGCATAATCCAATTTAAACGTCACATATGCGTCCTCACTGATGAGTGGATATTTACTAAGGAAGGCACAAGCCTCAGGGCTTAGATGCATCATCATTGAGGGGCAGGTGATGAGCAGGCAAGGTCAGTCTCGTCATACTGGAAACAGTTCTCCAGAGTTCATTCAGATCACTCAGCTCATGACTCTATCGTTTACTGAGCCTTGGGAGATGAGAAAATGTGCCATGGGCTCTCTTTCTCTATAAATCTGTTTTTGATCTTTATCTTTCCCCTTCTCTCAGAAGAACCGCTTTAGCATACCTGCCAAGGCAGGTCTACCAGCGTCAAATTGCTTCCATTTTCGTTTGTCTTAGAAAGTCTTTATCTCTTCACCTCCTGCAATGGATAATTTCATGGAGTACAGAACTCCAGGGTGCATTTTCTTTTTTCTCTCTCAACACTATAAATATTTCACTCTTCTCCTCACTTGCTCGCATGACCTCTGGGAAGTCAGGTATAATTCTTTGCTTTTCTGTTGGTGAAGTGGCTTTCCTTCTGGGCCCTTGCTATTTTTTTTTCAGGGCTTATTTTATCTTGAATTTCCTATAATTTGAATATGAATGTTATTTATATGCAAGGTTCTTTTTTTTTTTTTTGCTTCTTGGTTTGATGTTTTATATTATTGTTTCAGATATTATTTCTGTTTCTTCTTCTCTTATAATCCCATGATGTATAGTCATTTGTAGCTGTCTCTTGCAGCTCTTGGATATTCAGTTCCTCAGCTTTTTACTGTTATAGGTTTCTAATAATGTGTCCCCGAAGCAAGGTATTTCTTAGCCAGCTGTGTCTAGTCTGCTAATAACCCCACTGAAGACATTCATCATTTCAGTTACAATTTGTCATTGTCCTTGGTCTTGCTGACTTGACAAGACAGAAAGAGCTACTCATCTGAGAACTTAGGAACTGTCCTCAACAAAATTTTAAATGCGTACATGTTACTGCCGATTGTAGGTAAATGCTGTTCTGTGGATTTCTAGAACATCTCACGCTTAACTGGAGCTTTATGTTCATTGGTTGTTGTTGAGTGACTGGCTGATTGATCAAGTGATTGGATGATAATTCCCCATTTCTCTCCTCTTGCTGTCTCTGGCAATCATCATCCCTTTCTTATGTTCTCCTAGATGACTCAAGTCCATAGAATCATGCAGAGGTTGTCACTCCCTTTTGTCTTTTATGCCATCTGCCTCTTATTCCATCAGCCTTCACTTCTTGAATACTAGCCATGCATCAAAGCTCTTACATAGAAATTATG
This sequence comes from Montemys delectorum, assembly GCA_019843815.1. NCBI lineage: Eukaryota > Metazoa > Chordata > Mammalia > Rodentia > Muridae > Montemys > Montemys delectorum. Next base: position 34,312 of record JADRCD010200215.1, on the reverse strand, counting down.
TTAACCCCACCATTCTTGCTATACCTGAATGTGAGGATTGGTCTCTCTCTTCAAACTGAGTTTGGCCTTAAGTGCATCTTGCAATCTGTTTCTCGGTAGCTAGACATGATCTCATCCAAACAGGTACTTCATAAACAATCTGCTATGAACAGACTTGGCAGTGCTGTATGGTGAGGGCAAGTAACACATTCTGCGGTTGGGAAATGACAATTTAGTCTTTTTCCGAGCCTATGCCTGTAAGTTATAAAATCCTCAAGTGTCCTTCAACTGCCTAAGCTCTCAAAATGGAACAGGTTGGCTATGTGTGCTGGAATCGGTTGTTGTGTCTCTCCCTCCAGGACAGTTAAGATTCTGATAAAACTCCAGCACAGTAGGCTTTCATTCAATAATCTCTACTGAGAATAAGCCTCTTCAAAACAGAATGTTCTCACATATGCCCAGACAGTTCCTTTTCTTTTCTTCCTGTTTGGAGTACAAGGGCATGTTTTCTGATGGTCACTATAAGTACTGTATTGAGCTCCTAGAGATCCCTCCTAGTTATTAACTCCCATCTTTGTCAACAGTTCAGAATTCCCCACCTCAGCACAACCTCCATTTGCCCCCGGGTTTATTCTCTGTACAGCTGTACGCCTCAAAACTGTGCCATCCCTCCATTTGGGAAGTAATTTGCCTTGTGCCCTCACTGGTTGTTGCAGTTTGGATTTGAATGTGCCTCAAAGTCCCAGGTGTTAAAGACTCGGCCTCCAGGTTGTGGCACAGCAAGAGAAGACAGTGGAAAGAAATTAGGTAATTAGAGACATGTTCTTGACAGAGATGTTGACTTCCCAACTCTCCATGTATCGCTCTTTCCTTCCACTGTAGCTGTAAGTTGAGCAGGCCTCCTCTACCACATGCTCCAGCCATTGTATAATCTACCACCATAAGCTAAGATTAAATGCAAGCTAATTGTTTCCCCTTATTAGGCTAATTGTCTGTGTCCTTTGTCATAGTGGTGGGTGGCTGCTTAACACTGAGTTAAGAATTGTTGAATCCTCAGTTTGCTTCACTTTGTGTTGGTTATGATGGACAGTGGCCACTTCCAAATGTCTCATATAGTGCACTGTGTAGTCATTTCCTCTAGTTTGAACCATTCACCACAAAGGCAAGGAAGAAGTTCATGAAACTCATTTAAAAAAAAAAAAGGCTACAAGATTCACAAAGTTTCTCTCCATTGATAACAGTGGTGGCACATGCATTTAATTCCAGCATGCAGGGGCAGGCAGATCTCTGAGTTTGAGCCAGCCTGGTCTATAGAGCAAGTTTCAGAGAAACATGTCTAAAACAAAACAAAGCAAAGCAAAACAAAACAAATACAAAACCTCCTTCTGCTTGGTCCTGCCTGCAGGTTGGACAGATTACTCCAGTAATGCAACTGTCATGAGCCATCATGCATGCTGGGCTGGGCCTTTTAGTGATGTGGCTGTCAGAGTAACATGTACACCTGTAACTCCTCATCCTTTTTCTTAGTTTGGTGTTTTGTTGCTGTAATAAAATATCCTGACCAAAACAACTTATGGGACAAGGTGTTTCTTTTTGCTTACGTTAGTTCAAGGAACAGTTGATCCTAGAAGTGTAGCCAAGTGAGCAGGAACTTGAAGCAGAGGCTCCCATCACATCCACAATCAGGAGCCAGAGAGGAGCGGATGCCTGCCAGTGCTCAGTGCACTCTCTACACTTTATGCAGTGTGGGATCCCCTGATCCCCTGCCAGGAAAAATTTGCCCACAGGCAAGATGGGTCTTACCACATCAATCAACATAATCAAGAGGATGCC
>JADRCD010200215.1:0-27500 GCA_019843815.1 Montemys delectorum | reverse complement strand
AAAAATACCATGTGTCTGGTGTGAGGGAGAAGTTAGCATGGGATGACTGGAGCATGTAGGGTTTCCAATCTTGGCTGCAATGCAGTTTTTGAAGGATACTTTTCAAAGATTGTGATATCATCAATGAGAATCATAGAGGAAAAAGAATTAACTAAACAGGAAATGTAGGTGGACATTAGGAAAGAAAACACACACAACATAGAACTTCCAAATTGCCCAACTCAGGCAAGGTATATGAAGGCTCGTCCACACAATGGGGAATTGCAGAATCTATATAAGGGAGTAGATGAAAACTACTCCTACTCCTGGATCTGAGAATGTCGCTCACTGGGTAAAGTGCTTGCTGTATAAGTGTGAAGACCTGAGCTTGGGTCTCCAACAACCACCCACACCCACCTATAACCCCCATGCTGAGGGAATGGAAACAGATGAATAATAGGAGCTCACTAGATAGCCAGTCTAGCCAAAATGATGTTACAGGTTCAGTGAGACTCTCTGTCTCAACCTAATAAATAAGGTGTAAATCAATAGAGGAAGACACTCAACATCAACCTCTGGCCTCCAAAGATACACATGCACCAAGGACGTGCATACACACACACACACACACACACACACACACACACACACACACACGAGGTCTGGAAAGTTGGAGAGAAGTCACCAAGTCTCTGTGCTCTGAGATGAAGAAGACCACTGATGGTTGTGAGTAGACAAGAAGTCAGGGATGGGAAACGACTTAGTAGAGTTCATTTCTGCAAAGCACTTCAACAGTGATGCAAAGTATTGACCACAGGCAGCAAGGCAAAGGCGGTGTAGGTAAGTGTAGGGCTTGCCAGAGCAAGCTATAGGAAAACTGAGGGTCTTAGGGCAAAGGATTTACATTTGCAAGGCCCTTGAAAGATGATGAGTTATTGGACTTGGGGGAAGAAAAAAAAGGAGGAAAATGGGAAAGTGTGTTGTTTCTCTCCAAAAGGGAAGATGGCACTTGCCATTCATAAGAAGAGAGAGGGATAGAGAATTTAAAGCCTTTGAATAATGCTAGATGTTCAGCAAACTCAGACCCTGCTGTGTCTTTATCTCGGGACTCTATTTTATTTAAAGGCCTATTCTATCTAGGCATTTGAAAAGGCTGTGGTCCTAACATGTCTCTGCACATCTCCCATGGCCTCCTGAGGCTAAACTTTCCCTAGGGAATTCCTTCTCAGACCTCAAGTCCTGCCTCTGCTCTCATGGCCATCCTCATCTCCATAAACCAAGACAGCACTACCTGCCCTTCGGAGCCAGTTCATTCTTCCCCAACTGTATCAACATTTGTTTTCACTTGCCTCTCCTGAATTCAGCATGAATCCTATGTATTTTGCTGCCCAGTCCTTACCCCAAGCACATCCTCCAGAAATACCCAGACACCTTTATGAATGAGTGTCTTACAAGCCCTCAGATATATTGCTGTCAACCTCCAAAGAAGGATCTGAAATTAGAGATGTGGATTTGGACATCATCAAGTGACAGAAGCCATTTTCATTCAACTGACCTCATGACCCCAGAAGAAAAATGTTTTGTTTAAATACCATCCTGAAAACCAATGCTAAAAAGAAATACTATTACATTTTTATGTCCAAGGCACCTCGGATGTGTTTTCTTTAAAAATTTTATCTTCCCAGGCAAATAAGAGCTAATGTGCACTTTATTCTCTTATTCCTTCACATTCTCTCTGTCGCTCTGTCTCTCTATCTCTCTCCTGCCCTCTCTGCCTACTCTTTTCCCTCCCCATTGGATTCATTTCAGCTAAAGAAAAGGCATTTTACAACAGAGATAACATAGAGTATCTGAAATGTCATGTAAACCAAAGGTCAGTACTCCCTCAGTACTCAGTACCAGGGATTGAATTATCTTCAAGAACAAAGATGGAAATGGTTTTCTTTTTCTTCTTTCTTTTTTTTTTTTTTTTTTTTTTTTTTTTTTTTTTTTTTTTTTTTTTTGGTTTTTCGAGATAGGGTTTCTCTGTGTAGCCCTGGCTGTCCTGGAACTCACTCCGTAGACCAGGCTGGCCTCGAAATCAGAAATCTGGCTGCCTCTGCCTCTCAAGTGCTGGCATCAAAGGCGTGCGGCATCACTGCTCGGCCAGGAAACGATTTCCTTTCCTCTCCCCTCTTCTCAACCTTCTCCCATCCCGAGATTCTTTGTGTCTCTGAAGTCTCACAATGAATGTCCTGTGCCCCTGTGAGCCCCAGTCTTGTCAGTAGCCCCCTCAGTGTAGGATCGACAAACTTGAGCCTTTGACCTCATTTTCCTATCATGTCTCCTCAACTAAGAGGAAGTGATGGCTTTTTTTCTGCCTGAGGTTAATGGAGACATTGCTTCTGTGGCACACCTTGTGTTCAGTGCCTGATAAATACAACCTGATATGCTAATGAATGATAATTAGAGTGGGATATGGCATAGCCATCTGCCACATCATTTTATACCATTGTACTCCTCTGCTGGAAGGAATTACACTTCCTATTCCTGTGAAAATTATTTAAATGCTATGTAGAATAAGGGGATTTTTGTCCTCCATTCATGACTTAGTAATCATTGTCATTTGCATTTATTTTGTGCATTTTCTCTGTCTATATAGTTGAACACCACACTCCCACAAACGCTAAAAACAACACAAGACTAATTAATAAATGTTAAGCAAATGCACAGTGAAAGTATACATTTTGATGCAGATAATGAAGTGCATATGAGATGCCCTGAATGGCTTCTGAATTGCCGGGTATTATCTTAAATTGGAATGAAGGTGTGATTCAGGGTTAAATGGGCTATGTCTTCCAAAACTCTGAAAAAAATCATATAATTGTTATAAATTACTCATTATTTTCTGGAAATATTGAGACTGTCATAAAGGGTTTTTTCCCCCTTAAAAGGATGCTCTGAGTATCTGAGGAGCAGTCTTCTGGTAGCTGGAGAGTGATTTCAATGTAGGCTGAAATGATTTATCTTTTTGCCAAAATGAGACTTCTCCTGCTTCAGATTCTCTAATATGGAGCACATCGTCTTGTAAGTGACTTGTAATTTCTTTGGCATGGCCCCTCAACTTTCACACTGAAAGGATAGCAGGCAGAAAGATTGTAAAGCAATTTCAGAACATTTTTTCTGCTGACCTTCCTTCTCTCAGCACCCCAGAAGGACACAGAAACCTCGCCGTTCCCTTAGCTCACGCTGCACTGGGAGATCTGATGGTTAATTGTGATTATCAGTTTCATAGGCTCTAGAACTGTCTGGGACACAATGCCTCTGTGCACACCCATGTGGAATACCTAGGTTAGGTTTTTGAGATAGGAAGACCCACATTCGCTGTGGATGGCGCCATTCTGCAGGCTTGGGTCCTCGATTTAAAAAAGAGAAAATGAGCTGAGCACTGAGATCCATTGTTCTCCGCTTCCCAATGTCAGATGCCTCGAGCTCCTGCAGACGGGACTCTACCATGACAGGCTGTACCCTCAAACCCCGAGCCAAGATAAAGTTCATGTTTCTTCTTCACGTTTCTTCTGTCAGGCGGATTGTCACAGCAGCAACAAGAAAAAGGACAAATTTACTAGAGGCTTCCTAGTAAATATCTAAAGAGAAGGAAACAGCCAGCTCTCCGAAAGTTCAAGGTGACAACAGTGTAAGCCGACCATGACCCGTACTCTGGAGCCCTCAGCATCGCAGGCTATGAGAGTGATGTCTAGGGACCAGACTCAGTGCAGGAAGAAGATAAGTTAATATGAGGTCAATGTTTCGGGAGCGGTCATGAGTGTGTAAAGACATGTAGCGTGGTTGTGGGTGAGTCTGCTTTAAGTTCTATAGCACCATGGTCCATTCTGGAAATCCAAGCTCTTCTTAAAACATATTTAATTTTTTTAACTAAAAATATTTTTACATACAATGTATTCTGATCAGGGTTCCCCTCCTTTGCCTCCTCCCAGAGTCTCTCCATCCCATGTCTTCTTTCTCTCTCTCTCTCCTTAGAAAATAATCAAGCAAATTAAAGAAAAAAACAAAATAACAACAACAGAACAGAACAATGCCTTTGGTCCAAGCATTAGCTGCTGTCATGTGAAGGCAGAGACGGGCAGACCCCTTATAGAGAGGCCAGCTTGGTCGGTAGAGCAATTTCCAGTGCTACACAGAGAAGCCCTGTTTCAAACAACAACAAAAGGAGTAAAAGAAAAAAAAAATAAGTAAAAGCACAATAGACACATACACACATAAACATACCATAAAAACTCAAAATTAGAACCATAATATACAAGCAAAAGACCAGAACAGTTTTTTTTAAGGCAATTTGAAACGAACAAACGAAAAAAAATCTCAAAAAATCTCTTCCCGTTCATTTTGCGATGGCCATCTGCCGCTGAGCATGGGGCCTGGTTTATATACCCAGTGAGATTCCATTGGAGAAAACTAATTTTTCCTCTGCAAGAGGTTGTCAATAGCTTCTTGATTAGGGATGGGAACTGTGTTTACTTCCCCTCTCAGCACTGGGACCCCATCTGGCTTGGACCTACGCAGGCCCCGTGCATAAGGCCACAGTCTCTGTGAATTTATATATGCATTGGTCAGGATGTGTCTAGAAGGTTTTCTATCCTTATTCTCCTCCCTCCCTCTCTCTGGCTCTTCCACAGGGTTCCCTGGGAATCTCGGGGGAAGGGTTTGATGAAGACTTCCCATTGAGGGCAGAGTATCTCAATGTCTCTCTCACTCTGCACACTGGCTGTGGGTCTCTGTCTTTGTCCCCATCTAGTGCAGGAAGAAGCTTTTCTCATGGACCGGTGATGACACTGATCTGCGGGTACAGCAGAATGTTATTAGGAGTCATTTTACTGCCATGTTCTTTTATTAGAACGTAATGTTAATTTTCCTGCTGGGCCTATGACAGTGTCAGGTGTGGGTTCTGTCTCACAGAGTGGGCCTTACATCGAGTCAGGGAGTGGTTGGTCACTCCAACACGTGCAATTCTGGGGCCTCTATTGCACCAGTGTGTCATACAGGTAGGTCATTCTTGTGGATGAGAGAGTTTGTAGCTTGGTTGGCATTTACCTAAGGTAGCATGCAGAGTATCTTCCAGTTCCATAATACTAATCAATAAGTCAAAGTTCTTTTTTTAATGTATATGGAAATTAATCCTAGACTGTGATTTCTCCAAGGCCCTTGTAAGGCAATCTTGGCTGTCAACTTGACTAAATCTGGAATCCATTAATATGCAAGCAGCTGGGCACACCCATAAGGGATTTCTCCATTGGATTATTTGAGGTAGGAAGACGCACCCTAAATATGGGCAACACCTTCTGCTGCTGTCCCATATGGATGATGGAAGCTTTGTATTTTCTTCCTGCTTGCCCTAATTCTCACTGGAAAGCTCATCTATCCTGTTGCTGAGGCATTCCTATTGAATGCTACTGAATTTCTACTAAAGTCCTACTGAAGTATTAGAACCTACTTCTTCTAAATTCCAATGTGAACTGAAGACCAGCAGTTCTCTAAGAAGTCTCCAGGACTCCAAAACCAAATTAGGATTGCTGAGAGATCCAGTCTTGTGGACTGAACAACTGCTCGACTCTAGGCATCCTGTCAGGAGACAGCTATAGTTAGACTACTTGGGGCTGTAAGTCACTCTAGCTCCTTTTATTCTCTAAATTTTGTTTCTTTAAAGAACCCTAACTAATACAGCCTTATGCAGTCAGGCCCAGAGGCTAGACCACTGAGTAGAACTGCAGTTGGGTGAGCTGGCACTCTACAGATGCGAACTGAACCTCAGTCTCCACATGCTGCCTACTACTGCCAACGGGTACTTCCTCCTATGCTCAGGATGGATGGTTATCCCTTATCCGAGACACTCTTACAGAGCCCGTGTGTATCACGGTAGTAGTGACTCGCCAGTGGCTCAGTATGTTTTAGTGATAGACATGATGGACTTGTTGTGGATTCTGTGTTTGTGGCTGGACAAGGAACACCAGCTGCTGACTGACATGTGTGAAATGCAAGGAGATGACTCATGGCTTTGGCTCACCTATAGGCATCTTTTCACATTCTTTCATTTCTGCCACGGGGTGGCTCCATTGGATCCCATGGGCGCATACATGTTGCCAATGTCAGTCAATAGAAGTCAGACAGGCAAAGCCACCAAAGCCTCACTGACCACTATAAATACCCAGGTCGTGCAATAAGAGTTTTCCCGAAAGAAAGGCAAATCATATTCTAACATCTACAGGAAGACACATGCTGTGTTTTGCAAGCCTGCTGCCATCTGGATCCATCAGACAGAAATATCCAAAGGCTCAAAAATCCATACATTGATTCATTTGCTCATTTATTTTCCATATTTTTACACTTTGCTTTTTTTTTTTTTTTTTTTTTTTTTTTTTTTTTTTTTTTTATTTTTTTTTTTTTTTTTTTTTTTATGCATCAAAACCTTTTGATTTGAAACACAAATTCCTTGAGCCTGCAAGCCATCTTTCTATTCTCCAGTGAGCAGCAGGGTGCTCATCAAAGACATTAGCAATCTGATTTTTTCCAAAGACTCCCTTTTATGCTCAGGCAGCACTCCTTCTATCAATAGCTACATAGCATATGTTGCTCATGTTTGTTGAGTCCTGAACATTAAATATGAAGGTAGTTTGAAGATAAAGTTGTCCTCATCTGGGAAGCACTGTTGTCTCTGCTGTTGGATAGACTTTCCCTTTAGTCTAATCGGAATCATTTTAGTCTCATTATTAAAGCTCATACTCCCTTTAATGGAGAGAGGTGTTGGTACCTCAAAGTGAAAAGTTAAAAGCATACAAACTTTTAATTAGACAAAGGCAATAAGTTCATGAGATATATTTTATGGCATAGAGAATGTACTGCAGAACAATGTAACACATACTTGAAATTTGCTTGGACAGTAGATTTGAAGTGCTCTCATCACAGATAAATGTAAAGTCTGTGATGGTCTGCATCTAGCTTATCTGTCTGCCAGAGGCTCCCCTGTTAAAGACCTGACCCCAGTGTGGTACAACTAGGCAGTTTTAGCTCCGTGATTTTCAACCTATAGGTAGACTCCTTTGACAATTGAATGACCCTTTCATAGGAGTCACCTAAGACCATCAGAAAGCACAGGTATTTGCATTGCAATCCATAACAGTAGCAAAACTACAGTTAAGAAGTAGCAACCACGATAATTTTATGGTTGGGGATCACCACAATATGAGAAACTGTATTAAAGGGTCACAGGATTAGGAAGAGTGAGAACCCCTGTTTTGGAGATTATAGGAGGCAAAGTCTAGTGTGAGGAGTCGGGCCATTTGTAGGGCCAGGGTAGGGTGGGATTCTCAAAGGCAAGAGTGGAGCCCCTTCCCACTTCTGTGGCCACTTTACAGTCATAAAGCAAATATCTTTTGTCCTTCTCCTCATTTTAAAGTGATTGTCTTGGCCATGGCTTGTCACAGAAAGCTGATGACCACAGAACATAAGATAATGCACATGTTCATTAGTCAGATTTTATAGTATATATGTGTTTATCAAAACACTATGTTGTATACCACAAATATACATAATTTTTACTTGTTGGTTCAAAGTCAAGACAACAATTTTTGGAGATAAAAAATAATAAAAAAAAAAATCCCACTTCCCTTTGCTGTTTCCATGATTTTTGTTCCTTCTCCTAACCTGGGTTTATCATCTCCTCCATGTCCCCGGCCCCGCCCCATACGTGATGGTATCCCTGAGAAGGAAGGTGAGGTTGCTCATCCTAGTCTATCTGGAGGTGGTGTTAGCTCAGGCTGTCCTCACACAGAACAGTCAGATGGGCCCTGGGGATGCAGGCTCTATCACTGCCTCTCATGGAGGCATTCATTGGACTGTGACCACATTCATCTGCATTTGTGTTTTTTTGCAAGACAAGGCCAGGTCTGAAATAGCCACCAAACAGTACTAGACACCTTGACTGGTTTGTTTTGTTTTGTTGCATTAGGCTGACTTCGAGTTTCTTTCTTTCTTTTTTTCCCTTCATCTCAACAGACAACCATCTATATGAGAAGGTGCTGGCCTGCTATACAGTTTATGGCAGTTTTTGAAGGATTTCTGCATTTTATTTGAATATTTTTCAGTGGCGTACATGCTGTACCCAGTACTCTGCCTCTTGAAAGCAGGAGTCTTTGCTATACTAACTGAGACATATTATTTACTTCTCTAGAGGTAGCCAGGGATTGATCTATCCAGGTACATACCGCTTGCCCAGCAGCTGTTGGAATCAAGATCACTTGCTTAGGAAATCCATCAGAATTAAAGAGAAATTTCAAAATTAATTGTTATGCTTTTCATCTGTAACCTGGCTGCATAGACTCTTTGAAGTACAAAAGGCCTCTTTTGCTTAACGGAGTCCTTTGAACCTTCGTTCTATGACAACAGCTATGAAAGCAATTGCCTCCGGAGTTCTTCCAGGGGCAACAGTCAACGTTTGACCTCATGATAGGGAAGTAGACTTGCCAGTTCATCTGACTTATGCCAGCAACAAGCTGGCTCATCAGAGCGAGTTAGAGCTCTGAAGACGCAAACGACCTACAAAAGGTGAATGGCTCCTTCTTGGCCTGCGGAATCCTGATGAGAGTAGGCTCCAGAGTTTAGTCCTATGCAAAGAGGCAGACAGTTTGTTGGCGCCCTCCCTGGAAGTGTAGCTGTCGCCCTCTTCTGGCCCCTGAGTGGCAAAGGAAGGTGGATCCTTTCTTTGTTTTAATTCTTCACTCCATTCTATTTTAGCTGGCTTTTTCTTAGAACTTTTGAAATATTTAATTTTTTGAGTTGAAAATAGATGTTTTTCATACCATATATTCTGATTATAGAGTGGGACAAAACAAACAGTGAACAGAAAAACAAAGAGTCAAAGAAAAGCACAAGAAACACAAGGAGACATAGAGACATACACATTGGCATACACACACACACACACACACACACACACACACACACACACACGACCTCTAAAACCACAAAATTGGAAACCGTAATATATAGAAATGCTTAATGACCTTAAAAAAACAGAAACAAACACTGTCAAGAAAAGTGTCAGGACTCCGTCCTCCATGGAGTACGCGCCCCCTGACACTAAATTGCAGCGTTGCCAGGGCTAAGGTCAGGGCTCTCACCACACACTGCTCTGAAAGAAACCAAAAAGTGTCTCCCCAAAATATGCCTTGATGACATGTAACTGTGGGTAGAAGCATACCTGGCTGTTGCCAGGTTACTGTGGGGGTGGAGTCCAGACAGAATACCAACAAGTACCACATAGCAAATACCTTTTAACCCTATTGCGTGCTTTCTACCTAAAACAGCGGATAAACTCCTCGCCACTTCTCAGCTCAATGATGAAAGCAAAAGAGTCAAGGAGCAAACCTTGCTCCTTTAGCATGCCCCATAGATGCCCTCTGCCTCAGGTTGCCACCTCCAGAAGCCTAAACCTGCTGTTGTTCTTCACCTCTCTACATTCTTGTTTCAGTCTGTTACCTAAATCAGAGTAACCGCTTTGAGTTACAGAGCTTTCTCTCTCATAACTCATACTGTGTGACTTAATGAGCTTACCTGTGTTTTTCTTATTAATCTGTCTTTCCTTATAGGGGTTCTGCACCATTTATAGACTTATGAGGATCATGGAGAATTTGATGGAGAATTTGATTTACTCCCTAATACTTCAGTAGTTTCTGTCCCTTTTCATCTCTTGTTTCCAACTTTGAGGTCCCTAACTCCTGCTCTTTACATCATGGCTCCCCTTCCTCCTCATTGTCCTCCTTGCTCCATCTTTTCCTGTTCCTCTGTCTCCCCTCTTGTTTTTCTCCTTCCCCTAAGTCCCCACATTTTCATCAAACTCCATCTGATGACCCAGCCAAGCAAACCCGACACAGCTAACAAGCGAGGAAAATGGTGGTGCCTTGGGAATTTGCTTTGGTGTGTTGGTGTGTTCCTCTGTCTCCTGTACTGTTTAACTCGGCTCTGCACCATGCTCCTTGCTGCTCCAGTAAATTCAAAGCTCCTCAAGACCAGAAGCTGTGCCATCCTTTTGCTCCGACGCTCCCATATGGCTCGATGTTCTGCACACAGTGGGCGCCCCAGAGTTGGCGCTGACAGATGGGTATCAAGGATGCTTTCACAGCCTCAGCCTCTCGAACCAATAAACCAGAGAATGGTGTCATTGCTGTGATGTTCCCCTTAACCTCCAAAGTCCGGGCAGAAAGCCAAATCCCATCCAAGATGCTGTGATGATCTTATAATGACACAGTATTTGTTTACAAGTCTTTTTAAGAGAAAGTCAGCCTTGAAAGCCTGCTAGACATATTGTATATTGGCCTTCCTAAGGCGGCTTGAGAAGGAGAAAGCTCTATAGACACTAGATAGTCTAGAGAAAAGAAGCAGCCATGTGGGGCTGCGTCCTACATGATATATGTGATCCTTGGTGACAGTCATCAACAAGTGATAGGGAAACCTCCCTCTCCCCTACTCCTGGAAGCTCTCCTTGATTTCCTTGGCCAGCGATGACCTTCTACTTTTAAAGAGTTCTTGTGGAATCCATTGCCTGGAGCACATAAATTGGCCTTTAGTATTTATACTAATGAGTAAACAACGGTGACCAATAATGTCATTTATCTCCTGTGGTAATTCAAAAACATCTTTTTTTCTTGGTCTTCACCTAAATTGAGATCTTGATTAGAAGCAGTGGTTCTCACAGCTGGTCAGCAGTGGGCTGCTGTGACCCTTCCAGTCTCTGGTGCTAGGTTACCTCCTCTTTCAGCCATGGGTGTTAACTAGATTAAAACATGAGAAGGATCAAGTGTGTGATGCTATTGAGGCACTTGAGATCTGATGTTTCCATAGAAATAACAGTGGGGTGGGGGATCAGCAAATGAAACTTAGACTTCTGAGGTTTTTGTTTGTTGTTATTGTGTTTGTTTGTTTGTTTGTTTGTTTTAGATTCTGGTTGTTGACAGAAAGCCAGGTCTTCAAACAAGCTGAAGAATCTCGAATCTTTCACCTGCAACTATACTGTTTACCCCACATAATAAGCCCAATTGTTTTAGTCACTGGTCTATTGCTGTGAAGAGACACCATGACCTGGGCAACTCTTATAAAAGAAAGCATTTAGTTGGAGGCTTGTCTGCAGCTTTAGAAGCTTTGTCCATTATCATTGTGACAGGGAGCATGGAAACATGTAGGCATGGTGCTGGAGACATCCCGATCCGCAGGCAGCAAGAGAAAGCCCGGGCCTGGTGGGAGCTTTTGAAACCTCAAAGCCCACTCTCAGTGACACACTTCCTCCAGTAGGGCCACACCTACTCCAACAAGGGCCATACTCCCAATTCTTTTCCGTGAGTTTAAGTTAATATAGTGGTCACGAAGCAGCCTACACTACAGAATGGAACTCTGTCTCAAAACATGAGTAATAACAATAATGAAAATAATTATCCTGCATTATATTTTCTACAAACTTATATTGATCTTTGTGACTGTTATCTATTATGAAGGCCAATGTACAGACATAGTTGTTAGCCCCTTATGACGTGCAATTGTCTGAATACCCAGCTTCAAAGCTCACAGATCCCTGCATAGGAAATAGGGAACAACTTGTCTGGGCTCTCAGAGTCTCCATTTCTTCTTATATAAATAGTAAATTATTATTACTCCAGGGTGATTATGGCATTAATGATAGAAATGATAAGACGTATTTAGGATCACTGAAACGGCTCAGTGGATAGGATGCTTACTGCCAAGCCTGACAACCAGAGTTTGATTCCCAGAGCCCACAGAGTAGAAGGAGAAAACTGTCTGCAACAGATTATCTTCTGATTTCTACATGCAGACAGACAGACAGACAGACAGACAGACACATAGGGGCTGGGAAGAAGGATCGAAGAAGTGGGAGACAGATATATGGAGAGATAAAAAGTAAAAAACATAATATGCATTTTAATGAATTTAGTGTACCATTAAGTACACTGTAGGTGAATAATACATGTCCACTGGGCCTTCACAGAGAAACACAAATATACATCATTGCACACTGTTGACCAACCTATAAATTTCTGCTCTGACTCATATCCAAATTCATCAATGTCCTCACCAAGCTGTGGGGCAAAATAGTCCTTTAATATTCGATTGTAATCCCTGACTCCATATAAACTTCAAGACAAATATTCATTTCCTCCTTCTGCTTTAATAAATCACTAACCCTAAATCCACGCCTGCCTATCTGCTTGCTGTTTCTGTAGGTTAGAGGCTCCATGCCACCCAGTTGGATCTTCTGTTCAAGGGCTCCCATATTTGAAATAAGTGTCCGCTGTAGCCATCCTTTTCACATTCTGGGTTCACAGTCCTCTCCTGAGCTTGCTGGTTGCTGGTAGAGTTTATTTGCTTTTCTGCATGCACTCCCCTTCCCCCGTTGTCAGCCAGGAATGATGTGTCCAGGCTTTCTCCTGCTTCCAGTCTTTTTGACTTCGGCCCTGAGCTAAGATGACCTCTGTTTTCAAGGTCATGTGTGACAACATTGGGCTCAGCCAGACAATGCAGCTTAATTTCCATTATAAGATCAATGGATCAGCAGCTGGGACTTCTGCAAAGACATTTTACCAGAATTATAGTGTAGTATAGTAAAACACTGAGGGTGAAGGTCATGAGAGCCAACATTCTGCAGAGCTCATTAGCGAAGTAGAAAGTTGTTCTTTTCTACCTGCTACGAATAGGGACCTAAAAGCTGTATGAGAAAACTGCCTCACCCTAAGTCAGGGCACAACTACAACCACCTTCTGATATACCTGGGGGTCACATGCCAGATGTGTTACCTGCTGTCCTACTTAGCTCTGACTGATCAGTCTGGCCCATGGTCACCCTCTGAGAGAAACTATAGATCAGGCTGGCCCATGATCACATGGTCACATCTGTGTGAGCTTGTCTTGATCTTTAATTGATGTAGGAGGGCCCAGTCTACTGTGAGCAGTGCCATCACCGGGTAGATGGTGCTAGACTATATATAATAGAAGCTAACTTCAGATAAGCTGATGAGGCAGCTAGCAAGCAGCATTCATCTATGGTTTCTGGATAACTCCTTGGCGGTAAGTGAGGTCCTTGGTTGGAGATAATGCTGCCTGGACCATCAAACAAGATTCTGTTTCAGTTTCTACCATGACTTCCCTCAATGATGGACTGTAAACCCACAAACTGAGATAAACCCTCCCCTCCCCTAAGTTGGTTTTGGTCATGGTGTTTGTCACAGAAACAGGATGAAACTGGAACATCTACTAGTGCACCTAGGTGTTTAACCATTCAAACATGTCACCCTCAATATCAAATGCCCACTTTCTCATTGGCCACCTTTGAGCTTGATTCAATGGCAAGGAAAGTAAAACTTATAGAAAGTACCAGTGTATTCTTATATTTGATCATGTCACACCACACACACACACACACACACACACACACACACACACACACACACAGTCCCAAATTAGGATAGAGGTTCCTCTTTGGAGAAACTCACAGTAGAAAGAGATTTAAAAGGCATGAGTGATCCATGGCTGATAGGCTTCCCAAATCATTCTCCAGGGAACCACATACTCTGTTGAACATTTCCAAAGCCATGGGGCCAATGAAATCACACTGGTTCCCTCATCTTTAGCAAGCAGCATGTTAGAGATGTACAGGGATGAAGAAGGTTCCCGGTCATGTGAAAGGGGGCCGCACAAGCAATGATAACGAACCCTGCATCATCAAGATGCAGCAGCGGAGACGTGAGCTGGCAGGCTGCAGGGAGGTGAGCACGTTTAACTGTGTGGAAGAGAGCAAGCTGGCTAGGTTTTGTTGCCTGACACACACCTAGAAATAATTGAGAAGAAATCTCCATTGAGAAATTGTCTCCGTCAAACTGGCCTGTGGACATTTCTTGTTTACTAACTGATGTGGAAAGATCCAGTCCACTCCGGGCTGTGCCATCCCTAGGTTGTAGAAAGAAGTAAGCTGAGCAAGCCAAGGCAACAAACCAGCAAGCAGCATTCCTCCACGGTCTCTTTTTCAGTTCCTGCCTCCCAGGTTCCTGCCTTGAGCTCCCAGCCTTGGCTTCCCTGAATGATGGATTATAATCTGTAAGCCAAATAAACCATTCCATTCCCAGGTTGCTTCTGGCCATGACTGTGACCTGTACTGCCTTAGGGCTGAGCCAGATTGGAAGGACCAGGGGAAGAAGCAAGGATGGAAACACACACTCATGGATGAAAAAGCTGGAGTCATGTGGACCACTGGCTCTGGCAGAGATGCACCTGCGGCTGAGTTCAGCATACAGCTGAATAGAGGTCAGGGGCCTATTGTATACAGCTGAGGGAGGAGGGAGGCTTAGCTAATCTCAGTAGGAGATCTCTAGGGGGAGCAGTCTCAGGCTGTAAATACCTGGGGAAGGAGCTGCAGTCCACACTTTCCGCACACACTGTCAACATCTCCACATTGTCCAGGTGAAGGTTTTGTCATTTTCCTGAGCTTGAGGTAGGGGAAGCTTTACCATTCCCACAGATCTCAGGCTTTGGGGTCCTTGCCATGGGTGTGTTCATGGCAACAACACATTCACACAGGACTTCATCAGCCCCTCATGGCATTGAGCACAACAGAAAGCAAACTAAGAGACAGAAGGGGGGGAAATCAGTTTCTGATGCCTGAGAATAATGGAGGGGGAACACACTCAGAATTGCTGCAGATCAAGCTGTACCGAAATGGAAGCATTCCCAGAAAGGGCCACCTGGCTTTGCACTGTCATTTTCTCTAGGTAGGTCAAGAAACAAAACCTAAATTGAAAATGTGACCTACTTCAAAAGAAACAACTCCTAAGGGCACCAGCACAGAAACCCTCCACTCCCACTTCGCCCTACCCCCAAGCTCTGCTGGTCCTTCAGGGAAAGGGGCTGGCGTTCTGTCTGCTTCTGCATCCTTGTAGCTTCCTGGGAAACTGACTTTGCCTTTGGGTGCTCAGTGTATCCCCATACAGATGCACGTATTGTTCTCTAGAGCGTATGTTATTCTGTTGCAATAGAAGCAGCAACTAAACCCACAAGAGCATTTGCACTTTGGTTTATCATGTGGTCACTCTTGCTCACTTTACAAATGTTACATTGACTCAGCAACTGCTATCTCCAAGGAAAACATTCTTGTCCTATCGCACTGTCTGTGCTTCCCTGTGGTATTATATATGTACATATGCATATGCTGACATACATATGTATGCCAAGTCACCAAGGCTAGAGATTGAGTTATGCCGTGCTAACACGTCATGTCACACATTCGGTGTGCAGGATGGATTGGTGTTACAAAAGCAACCCCAACAATAGCTCACAAGTCTGGATAGTGTATGTCCAGATAGACCATGATAGTCCATGATAGACCAGCTGCCATTATAAAAAAGCCCCCAGCATCAGCATGTCAAATGACAACTTAACACTAGAGCAGGCAGGACTTGCTAAGCACTCTGGATGCTTCTCCCATGGAGATTCAGCGTCCCAGACTCCATCTGACCCTTCACCGTCCTTCTATCCCCAGTGCTCTTCCCACGCAGCTGCTAGATGAAGAAAATTAAGTGGGCCACGGACTCTAAACTGTGCACCAACCCCTGGGGTGCTGCAGTGACTTCAAAGAGTGTCACAAGATAGTCTGCCTTTTATGGGAAACCTAGCCATAATGAACGCGGGTTTGCTCTTTCACCAATAAATTATGCTACATTAATTTTGATAATGCTATATCATTTTGAATCTGAGTGTTCAACTATTATTATGATTTTAAAAAGTAAGTGTCACATGAAAATCAGTGTGGACCAGGAAAGGAGGTAGGTGTAGCCAAGGGGCTTCCCTAGTTTAAGGATGTATGCATGCTTAAAGAGGCATAGAGGGAGAGCCCGTTAGGACGTCATAGTGTTTCTAAAATGAAACACAAATATATCATTTGGTTTCTAATTGACAAGTACTTTTGTCACACACACACATACACATATATGGAGAGAGAGAGAGAGAGACAGAGAGGCAGAGAGACACAGAGAGAGACAGAGATATTTTTCCCCTGAAGCAGTTTCTTTGTAGCCCTGGCCGTCCTGGAGCTTGCTCTATAGACCAGGCTGGCCTTAAATTCACAGAGATCCACTTGCTTCTGCCTCCCAAGAGCTGGGACTAAGGGAATGTGCCACCACCAGCTGGCATATATTTGATGTTTTAAACTAAAATAGAATTATATCCCTTTCCCCCTTTTTCTCCCTCTGGCCCCTCCCAGTTACCCTCCCTTGAGCCCTTCCTATTCCCTGCACTGTTGAATTGATAACCTTTTCCTTTGGTTATGTTTGGGTGCACACAAGTATATGTAAATACAATCTCCTGAGTCCATTTTTGTTGCTTGTATGTGTATGGGTTCAAGGCTGGCCACTCCGCATTGGATAACCAATAGAGGGCCTTTCCCTGAGAGAGGCTAATTCTCCTCCTTTTGCCTATAGCTCTCTGTGTAGAAGCCCTTCTGCTTTAACACCGCATTGATGTTGCTGTTGTCCCAGCTGTTGCTCCAGTCTTGTCTATAACGGCTGGCTTTTCTACGAGAGACGGCTTCACAGCAGACTTCCGGTATCCGGCTCTTACAGTCTTTCTCCCCACTCTTCCTCCAGGTACCCCGAGCCATAGATGCAAGAGTTGTGGTGTAGATACATCCCATGGAGCTGAGCTCCCCATGACCCATGGGCCTCTGCATTGTGCCGAGCCGAGGGTCTCTGCATTTTCCATTAAGAGAAGGTTCTTTGGTGAGAGGTGACAGTTAAACTTGTTTGTGGGTATAAGAATAGGATTTAGAATGTAGAAAGGAATTTTGCTGGTCTAGCAAAGTGGTGGTAGTAAATTCCTTTCTAAGGTCCGTGACCTCACTAGCCCACTGGAGGCTGATAGGTTTCTAGCACTCTACATGATTTCCCTTTTGCTGAGTGGGACTTAAGTCCAATTCTAATGTTCTATTTTCCTCGGTTTCTTTTCTGCTTCTTTTTTCTTTTTGAAATTAAAATATAATTACATTACCTTCACTCTTCCCTTTCCTCCCTTCAGCCTTAAGCCTTCCTTGCTCTCTCTCTCAAATTCACGGCCTCTTTTTCTTAATTATATATATCATATATAACTATATATAATAAATATATACAAATAAAATTACATACATATAATTAAATCTAAATATATATTCTTAAATGTTTAAATACAATCCTCTTAATCTGTATAATGCTACTTGTATGTACATAATGTCAGGGCTGACTACTTGATATTGAATAAATAATTTATGGGCTTTTCTCTGGGGGAAGACTATTTCTCTTGTTCTTAGCATTTCTTAGATGCTTATAGATCTTTGTCTAGGGTTTTGGACCAATGAGATTTTCCCCTTCCATGTTAGCATGTCTACTGGTGTTATTTTTATTTCATTTTATTTTTTTGGTCTTCTCTAGTGTCTAGGTAGCCATTTTGATGAGACTTCATGAGTATGGCTTCTCCTAGAGACACAATCTCACAACAAAGCATGTCTTTTTTTTTTTTTTTTTTTAAAGCATCAAGTTATTTAGGCACTAACACTTATATCCTTTAGACCCAACCAGTTAGCAACCTAAATTGGAGCTTATTTCTCTGAATGAAGAGTGTCAGGGAAACTTTACTAAGTCTTTGGAGCTCTATAAACTGAGAACAGATGATGAGCCAAGGAATGCTTAGAGCCAATCCTAGAAGTGTGAGTCATCACCTGCATCTGCAGTCGGCTGTCTAGAATTTACCCAGATAGCTATATCTGACTTCAAGGAGGGGCTGGGAAATGTAATCTGTGACTAGAAGGGAAAGGAATATTACTTGACTCAAAACCTTCCATTTCCATGGAAATGGAAAGACATGTTCTACTGCAGACATGGAAAGCAAGGACACAAAACAGTTGTGTGCCCCAGTCTGATTTGCACTGATGATGGATAGAGGCTACATTCTATACCTCAGATGATCTGCACCCCCTCCCGTCCACCGCCCAAAGTAACCACAAAATGCTTAAACACATGGTGCTGTTTTTCTTCTCATAACTTCATGAGCATGACGGAACAAGGCGTGTCCCCATCTCCTGATTCAGAAATAAATATTGTAAATGCTGGGCTATTTTGTCATCCCAGATAGTGTGTAACAGAAGTCAGATGTAAGTCCAAGTTTTACACAATCTCAAGAGCTGTTTCTACTATGGTAATGGCCAAGGTCAGAGGGACTCATTGGTGTGCATATCTGCACATGTGCACACACACACACACACACACACCGTTCTCTTCCCTAAGCTCATAATTCTTAGTGGAAGTGACAGAGTCTAAACTAAGCAGCAGAGAGCCATTCTGGGGTTTGGAATTCAGTAGTGATGACCCACAGTCTGAACACTTCTCATGTAATATGCATATCCCTTTGTCTAACAGAGGCAGCATCTCTGCCTCTTAAATTGTCTTCTGCTCCAGTAACAAGCAGTGGCAAGCTGGGAGCACTGAACCCAGAGAAGTTGCAATCGAGAGTGTGCCTGCCCTGAGTGGTGGCATGTGGAGAAGGAAAACTGAACTATTGAAGACGGCTGAGCAAGAATTCTCTTGCATGGCCAATCTTCATGTTATTGTATTTTCTGTTTACATCTATTTTCTTCTTCAACTTCAAATGAAAGTCGTTAGAGGCAGAGATTGCATCGGTGGGTGCTGGTCAGAGGCCAATTGACTTTCTGATATGTTCCTGTATTTCAGCAGCCAGCTAAAATATGCCCATTTGGGGGCCTGTGTAGGAGATGATTTGAGACCAGACTCTGGGAAGAAATCTGAGTTCCCCAGTGCTCATCAATGATTTATTGCTGCTTGAAGCAGAGCTAGCTTTCCAGCAAAGCTATACTTACAACCAGACCAATTGAGTCTGACAGAGCAGAAGCTAAAATTATTGATGAGAAGACTAAGGACCACATTTGAGAAGTTTATTCTTTTGGTGTGGTTTCTAGGTGAGTGTGTGAATACCTTCCTCGGAATATGTTCCTAGCCTGCAGCTCTTGGTAGTCTAAACCAGGAGCCTCTAAGGCAAGTCTGAGGAGAGGAGAAACCTTGTTCACATTTTCATTATGTAAGGCACAATCACAAGAATACAACATGCTTTCCTAATAACATGTATTCCACTCTTAAAGGTATCCTGGAGATTCAGGAGACTCATTGGGTCTTTAGTTTGTAAACATAGGAAAGGAAATCCTCGGTTCGTCTGATTGGGAAGTGGTGGTAAGCTACACTGCTGGCTTTCTCAAGGCTAAACAGTGCTTCTTACAGAATTAACCTCATCTAGCTTAACCCTAGCCATGCCCTTCAGCTGCCCACCCAATGTCTGCACAATAGTGTGCTAAGTGTGCCATTAAAAATAGGCTACAACTAATGGTGATAGCAGCAGCAGCAGCAATACCATATGCTGCAGGATTTAAGCACCAATATCCTCCCATGGCTAGAAGTTTAAGTCCAGTGTTTCAATAGGCTTGCTATCTACAGTAAGAGTTCTCTCTTACTTGTGTTCATGCATGGATATTTCTCTGTGTATACATGCTGAATATATTTTTTCTCTTGTAATAAGAACAGTAGTCCTTTCAGATTATAGTCCTGCTCTAAAGATCTCATTTAACCTTAATTATTCTCTCCTATCTCCCAGCCTACAGAATGTGGAAAAGTCTTTCACAGCTATATGTTAGAGAAGTTCTCAACTTGTTTGTCATGGCCCCTTTGGGGTCACATATCAGATATCCTGCATATCAGATATTGACATTAGGACTCATAACAGCAACAACACTATGGCTATGAAGTAGTGACAAAATAATTTTATGGTGGGGGTGAAGGAGTCACCACAGCACGAGGAACTGTATTAAAGAGTCGCAGTATTAGGAGGCTGAGAACCAATGTGTTAGAGAGTTAGAGAATTAGACCAAAAATGGGAAAAAAGGGAAAAGGAAGGAAGGAAGGAAGGAAGGAAGGAAGGAAGGAAGGAAGGAAGGGAGGAAGACTAAATCATTCAGCCAGTAAATGAACAAAATAGACAATTCACAAATGGCCAGTAGGTGTTTGAAAAATACTCAACATCCTTAGCCATCAGGGAAATACTATAAATTAGAAGGACTTTGAAAGTTTATCTTTTCCCAGTTAGGATCAGGAGAAGGGTAAGGAGTGCTGGTGGGGATGTGGGAAAGGAACACGGTGACAGACGGCTTGTGAGAATGAAAGCTCATGTAGTCATTATGGAAGCCAGTATGGAGGGCCTTCAGAGAACCAAAAACAGGAGTGACATAAGACATGGATGGCTGTGCCACCCCTGGGTATACATGCAGAGAGCTCTGAGTCAATATACCACAGACATAGCATGGGTATCCATGTTCGCTGCAGCTCTCTTCTTGGTAGCTAGGAAATGGATCTAGCAGAGATGCCCAAGAACTCATGATGGATTCAGAAAATGAGAAACATACACACAATGGAACCTTAGTCAGCCTTAAAGATAAAGGCTTGACATTTGCAGGAAAATGGGTGCAACTGGAGCTCATTGTGTTAATCAAACTGACTCTGACTCAGAAAGGCTATCACTGTGTGTTTTCTCTCCTGAGAAGGACCTAGATTTAAATTTATGGATATAGAAAGGTCAAGAAAGGGAATCCATCCTGAGAGGAGAGGAGAGAGATTTTAAAGGTCTTAGAAAGAGAGAGAAAGCAAAGAAACTCAGGAGGCATGGAAATTAAAGAGAGGGCTACGTGTGCCATGTGCGCAGGAGGGGAAGGCCAGCAAGAAGGGAGCAGGGTCCATAGGATGGGGCGGTTAAGAACAAAGGATAATTTATGTGGATGAAAATACCACAAGGAAGCTTATCTCTCTGTATGCTAACTTTAAAACTTAATTTAGAACAGGGAAATGCCTTTTCTCCAAAGACTGTGACGTGTGGGTAAAGGTTTGACTGTAGAAACGAGGGTGGCGCGCACACTTTAACGCCCAAGATGCTGTCATCAACACTTCCCGATCGATAAGCACTTCTCATTGCCCACCAAAGAAGGGACAAAAATGGTTTATATGTGCTGAATCATTTAATGGTGTTAACATTGCAAGGGGTGGGTGGGGAAAAGAAATATGTACAGAAAGTGGTGTGGGGATATAAATCTGAGCTGCATGCCTCCACCACAGCAGATCTTCTGAACTAGAAGCAGCCTTACTTTGTGAGAATAAGAGAGTACTCTCATTATTGGGTGTTCCACCTCAGGAACCTGGTATGTATCACTCACAGTGCAGCAACCTCTTAATTTTTAACTGTAGAAAAGAAATTCCTGACCCTGTTAGTGATTAGCTTTGACTTGGGAAGAGATGGTCCCTGCCCTGCTACGAGCGCTCTGTCCAGTGACACGTCATGCCATCACCTACTTGTTCAGGGTGGATGGATGCTTTGGAAGATCACGGCCCCTGGTAGTCTCTGAAATTAACGCTCATCCTCATAATGATCCTCTTGTGTAAACATCATTTCTCTGACATTTCATCTAACATCAGGAAATGGACTTAGAAACATGACATAGCTTCCCCCAATGACACACGGTTCCCAAGAATTTTGAAGTTCTGTTAAAAGACTATACTGTCTTCAAACTGTCACCTTTCCACTGTGCTGTCTGCCTTAACACCCATTATTCAAGCTTCTGCATGACTGAAAAGTCCATAGTGATCCCAATACAAATCATGGCTGGGCTTCGAGGGGAGGAAGATGCCAGAGAAATGAAGATGCCTCTTCTCTATCAGGTGACAAGATGGATTTATAGATAGATGTCACATGTAAGGAACAGATAGAAAGAAAACCTACCAGCATGGCGTGGTGCGTACACGCCAGGGCGACAGCCAGGCATGCCTGTTTGTGAGTCTGTTCCTGAAGAAAGGACATAATCTGAGTATAAACATGCTTCTCCTCTCCCCTAAACAGATACAGGATGTGTGCTTTTTTTTTTTTGTATTTGCCGGGAAAGACCAATATCTTGATAAGGCTGCTTACAAATGAAGACGCTGGAGCATCTTATTGGCGTTTCTGCTTCTCAGAGCGGAAGAGCAGGGCTCGACTAGGTGACTCCCAGTTACCGTTTAGCAGTCCTGGTGGTCCTTATTTCCACTGTGGCAGCAAGAGGGGGCTGCCAGACTTCCCCCATGTAGAAGGTGTGGTCCTGCAACAGTGATAACTGCCAGTGCCTCTCCCTGTAGAGCTGGGCATCTGGCAGGGTATGGCTTACTCCAGGAAGGTGCAGCGAGCAGACTGAGTTAACGGCAAGGAAAAGCCAGTGCGTTGAGGCATATGTATGAACTTGGCCTCTGGGCCAGGGCAATGCAATTCTGCTTAATAGTGACTCATGCACTGTTAGCATTTTCATTAGCATCTACGGTTGAGTGTGGAAATCAATACCGGTGCTAACTGGTGCCCACCCGTGGTGCAGTTATGAAGCTTAAAGTCCATGAAGTTCAGGGGAGACAAGTGGGATCACTAGGGGGAGTGGCAAGGAGGCGACGATGGATAGATGTTAAAAATAAATAGCCTATTTACATAATGTGGTACAAATGTTTGAAAAGTGCATAACATTCTATCAATGGGTGAAATTTTCAAAGAATATGTAAGGTAACATTAAAAAGAAAATGTCATATTAAACCCAAGTGCTTTGCGTGATAAACTAAAATAAGCTAAAATCTTCAATAAAACAATGCCTTTAGGTCACCTACAAATGTTCTGCTACTTGAGAAAACATCCCAAACAAAAACAAAACTAGTTACTCTTTTTAAAGATATATTTATTTTTATCCTGTAAGTATTGAGTTTTGCCTGTACCACACAAAGGCCTGGTGATCACAAAGCTGGAAGACAGCATTGGATCCCTGAAATTGGAGTTATAAGTGATTGTCAGCCACATGTGGAGCGCTAGGAACCGAACCTGGGTCCTCTGGAAGAGCAGTCACACTTGTAACCGCTGATTCATCTCTCCAGCCCTGAAAGTTACTGTTTTGTCCAGAAAACTGAGTGGCTCCTGGCAGTGTCCTGGAGGCTCACAGCTCAGATTTACTTCTCCTTCCCCTACCCTCGGCACAGAGTCTAGATTTCTTTTTCGCCCGCCCTTTGTGTTGTCATGAGCATTAAATGAGTCAGTGCCTATGAAACACTTTTGCACCTCATTTGGTGCGTAATCAATGGTAATTCTCAGAGTACTGATTACAGAGCGCTGTGCACTCTGCAGGTCACCCTTAGTTATGAGATGAAACCCTAACTCCCTCATGTCACTGTCCTGAGAGACAAGGTCTTTTTCCCTCTAAAATTTTAAAGTTAGCGATGGACTCCATTCTGGCATTTTCATACACGCCCTTATCTCCTTTATCTCCTTCCTGTCTGCTCTGCTTCCCTTCTGCAGCCCTTACCCCCACAAATAGCCCTTTCTTCTGTTCCTATGTCACCTGAATTTCATTCCTCTCCCTCTGTCTCTTTATCTCCCTCCCTCTCCCTCTCTCCCTCTCTTCCCCTCCTTCTCTTCCTCTCCCTATATCCTCCCTCTCCTCCTCCTCCTCCTCCTCCTCCTCCTCCTCCTCCTCCTCCTTCTCCCCCTCTCTCCCTCTTCCCCTTCCCCCCTCCCTCTCCCTCTCCCTCTCCTTCCCCCTAAAATCTTTAAAAATCTTTTCCTCTCCTATCACGATCACCTTCTGCTTCTCATGACCTCTCCAACTCCGAGAATTCAGACTCACAGCATTCACATGAAAAACCAAGCACAGCACTGCAGATCTGTGCCCCCAGTACTGGGAGGGGAGGCAGAGACAGAGGACCCTTATGGCTTGCTGCCTAACTAACGTACTAAATCAGACAGTGTCCATTCAGTGAGAGAGCCTGTCTCAAAAACATAAGGTGGTGAGAGACTGGAAAAAGCCACTAGATGTTGACCTCTGGGCCTCTGTTTCCATGTGCAGACATATTTAGCCATTCACACAAGCACATACACACATAAAAATTACAAAAAAAAAAGAAACGCATTCAGTGGTTAAAAACATGCTTATACAAAATCCTTTTCTTGATATTTAGAGCAACTTTACTCATAATCAAAACTAATGGAAATCAACACATCTGTCAATAAGGTAATAAACTCATAGTACATCCATATACTGACATTATCCTATGATAAAAATAACCAGGCTATCAATTTATGAGTTGACACACAGCAGCCCTTGGTTGCACATTACTAAGTAAAAGAAACCTATGGGAGGTTTCATGCTTTTGGATTCATTAGGAGACATTTCAGAAAGTCAAACTATTCAGTGAAAGACCATGACTTTGAGGGCAGCCTAAGCTATATAGTGCAACCCTGTCTTAATCTTTCCCCTGCAAATGATAAGATGAGGGTACCAAAATTAGCTTATCAATTGTAACTGCTGCTACACTAATGCAAGATGTTGATAACAGGGGGAGTGGAGTTGGGGTTAAAGGGCTATGGCAATTCTGCACTCTCCACTCTGTTTTCCTGTTAAATTACTCTTAAAAGTCAAGGCTATTCATAGTTAATTCTTAAAGGACATTCAGTGTAGGTGAATCACTGTGCGTCAAATGCAGGGGTGCTGGCTGACTGTGGGTTGGGTGAGTAATATCTGCAGAGATTGGAGCTGGGTCCTGGAGAGCGGTGAGTCAGGAGTCTCACCTTAAAGGCCATGGAGAACTCTTACACAGAGCAGCTACATAATCAGAGAAGCCTTTTCAAAGGGCGACTCTGACCACAGACTTCATGAAGAGGAAGGAGGAAAGGCAGGAAGCTGGGTGCTGCAGCAGTTGTTCAAAAACAAAAATAACCAAAAAAACAAAACAAAAACAAAAGTGGAATCAAAGCAATAAGGACACAGAGATGGCGTGTTCACATTTGGTACAGACTTGCTCATTATCTGGTTGATGTAGGAAGAGGAGAGGGGACTCAGCACACTAGCTAGGACCTGGCTACATCTTCAACACAACAAAGCAAGCACAGCTACATGCAAAGTGTGAGGAGCCAGGCTGCCAGAGGTCTCTGGAGAGGAAGCAAAGGCAAGCAGATCTTTCCTTTCTGACACTGACTGCTCACTCGTGCTCCTGGGTTTCTCAGCAGGGCTCTGAGGATCTTTGAAAGAGGCACAGTAATCAGCTTGTAATTATTATTCTCATTTTTCATGAACTTTAGGATACTTTGATAGTCAACCAAGTGTTGATCAATCCCACAGCATCATGAAGTAAATGACTGAGTGGTGGTCATCTATCATCTGAAATAGTATTTACTGGTTCTGATCTAATTATGAAAGCAATACATATGCAAAACAAGCAAATATGGGAAAATGCAGAGAAAAAAATAAAAACTACCCAGAAAGAAACGTTTTGATACTAGCTTTTCATAGTTTTCCTTTGCATATAAACTTTTAAAAAATTGGTATATGATGTTTATCTTTGATTTTTTTTGCTTACCTAAATAATTGGAATATTTTAGGGCAGGTTGAGTTTTAGGATACATTTTATTACAAAGGTATGAAGGTATAGTGTTAACAACAAGCTATGAGCTTTCTTTTTGCTCACATTTGATCCTTATATATTCTTAAATATTGATGTTTACATATTAATTTACATATTACATATTATATTATATAACATATCACATACCATACATCACATAACACATATTACATATTATATAAAGAATATATAACATGTTATATTACATGTTACATGGTGTATGCTATGTTATACATTATATATAATATTGTATATTATATATTGTACAACTCATATATTGTGCCTCATGTATTATGTATCATGTATTGTGTGCCATATATCATATATCATTTACCAATTATATGTGTGTATATATGTATATATGTATGTAAAAATGTTTGTCCTGAACTGGGCACAGTGGCACATGCCATTAGTCCATGCAGGAGGCAGAGGCAAGCAGATCTCTGTGTTCAAGGCCAGCCAAAGTTATAAAGTAGCATCTGAGAGAGAGAGAGAGAGAGAGAGAGAGAGAGAGAGAGAGAGAGAGAGAGAAAGAGACACACAGAGAGAGAAGCAGAGAGAGAGAGGAAAGGAAAAATTGTCTACCTTGAACATGTGAAGACGTTTTTCTTGTCATTATTCCCCAACCAATACAGTAAAACTGATACTTAAATTGTATTAGACACAATTTAAACATTGCAGTTGCCTACAACTGATCTAATCTGTACTAAGGGCTATGCATAGGTTATATGTAACTATCATGTCATTTCTGTAGACAGGGCTTGAACATCTGTAGACTTTGGTATTTCCACAGAGATCTGGGAGTCAATGCCCTACAGATGCCTAGGAATGACTCCACCAACTTGTTTCTCAAACTATCCCCCTGTTGTTACTTTACTGTAGTTCTTGTGTTCAGAGCAGATCCTTCAGGCCCATGCTATACAGAAAGAAGGCAGTCAATCTACTTCCTCTCTCTAAAATGTGCCCTAGGGACTGAAAGAATAGTGTAGTTGGTAAAACCCTTGCCCCATGAGTCTGAGGCCCTGTGCCTCATCCCCCAAAGGCTATATGAAATGCCAGGTGTGGTGCTGCTTGGTTGTAATCTCAGCACAGGGGAGGTGGAGTCAGGAGTTTCTGTCTCTGGGAAAAACTCACCATAAAAAAGCATTATTTTTAATGCACAAGGAAAAATGGGCACTGGAGATGATAATCAGTCTCTGCTTGAAGTCACCAATTGCCCCCATGTACCCTGCTAATTACAAGGAATACATTTACTCTGCTCCCAAGAGGGATGCTTAAGAGTCTTCTAGATGTGGCTTTCACAGAAACGCCAAGGTCTTTGGATAATGTGAAGTCTTGTGTCCGGGGCTAGTGGCCTTGGAATCCCAGGATGTCCAATGGGCATGTTTCCTGACACCATCCCAGTACTTAGCCCATGATAAAGGAGTCAAACATGAAAATAAAACCCCATTTGGGACTAGGGTGAACGGAAGGCAATTGTTGTGTTTCTTACAAATGTTGAAATCTCCCTGGGAAAGACTTGAGACACATCTCAGACAAGTTATAAAATTCCTTGGGCTGTAGACAGTGATTCTCACATCTGAGAGAAATTGCTTTGTATACTGACCTCTTGGAGACTCTGCCTGCCCTAAATTTCTGTGGTCACAATGACAGCGAGAGTGGGGGCACAGGCCCTCCTTGAGTCTGCCCCGTCTTCCTGGGGCCTTTGTTACAGATCAGAAAATTATAGCCTTTGCAGACCAGGTTTGTGGTTTCTTTGATCACACACTGCTCTCAAAATTCTTCGCAGTTTTCTGGGTTACTTGCTTCTAGTCATTTTCATGAACATGTAAGGATAGCCAAAACCTTGTCTACATAAAGCGTCAGCTTCTGGATATGCCTATATTTACCCATGTCTGTACTCGGATTATTTTCTCTCCAGTAGCAACTTTGAGGCCAT